>BCLH01002926.1:0-32589 GCA_001602315.1 Zoysia pacifica
GAACCGACATGTGCCACCGTTCGATCTCCTTAAAAGCGTACGCGGCAGCGATCCAAAGCGGGGCCGCACAGACGCGCTTTACGGAGCAGGGAATTTTTTTCCCGTGGACAGCAGCCCATGCTGCTAGGAGAAGGATTTCGGTCCAGTTGACCAACGGCCCGGCCCAGACTGGCCACACATGCGTCCCCCATGGGGAACCGGGGTGGCCAGTCAGAAACTGACGCGTCGTGTGAACGCGCCGCGCAAAAGATCCCCTGTTCTCTCTGACCCCGCGGCGTCCAGTGCACCTTGCATTTTGAACGGAAGCAGATCTCATTCTTATCTCCAACGCTCAGAGGGAGAAAAAAAAAACGCTCACAGAAAAGGGAAAAGCGTCGAAGCGAGAGAGAGGAAGGAAATACAGGGACGGCCCGAAAAAAGTCACCATCCCGCCCTTCGTTTTTTAAAGAAAACCGCGCTCCTCTCTAGTGTCCCCACCAGGTCGGGCCCCACTCCCCGCTTCCACTTTCCCCACCCGCCCACAGTCCATAGACTTGAGACCACCCCGAAACCGCAGCAGCCACACGCCCCGCGCACCCACCAACCACCGCACGCCGCGCCCGGCCCGACACCGGTTGGAGAGACCGAGAGCTCGTCGCCGGTTTCGGAGAGATGGCCGCCGCCGCCGCCGCAGCGCCGGGAGGGGGGACGCGGGAGGAGATGGTGTACATGGCGAAGCTGGCGGAGCAGGCGGAGCGGTACGAGGAGATGGTGGAGTTCATGGAGAAGGTGGTGGGCGCCGCGGGGACCGCGGAGCTCACCGTCGAGGAGCGCAACCTGCTCTCCGTCGCCTACAAGAACGTCATCGGCGCGCGCCGCGCGTCCTGGCGCATCGTCTCCTCCATCGAGCAGAAGGAGGAAGGGCGCGGCGCCGCGGCGCACGCCGCCGCCGCGCGCGGGTACCGCGCGCGCGTCGAGAGTGAGCTGTCCAACATCTGCGCCGGGATCTTGCGCCTCCTTGACGAGCGCCTCGTCCCCGCGGCCGCCGCCGTCGACGCCAAGGTGTTCTACCTCAAGATGAAGGGCGACTACCACCGTTACCTCGCCGAGTTTAAGACCGGCGCCGAGCGCAAGGACGCCGCTGACGCTACCCTCGCCGCCTACCAGGCTGCCCAGGTCGGTCTCCTCCACCAACGTTCTCGTCTCTGTTTTTTTCCCTCGATTCTTCCGTGATGAGTTGACTCGAACTGGTTGGATCTTGCTTGATTTCCTTCCCCCTATCCAGGATATAGCCATGAAGGAGCTCCCGCCGACGCATCCCATCAGGCTGGGCCTCGCGCTCAACTTCTCCGTCTTCTACTACGAGATCCTCAACTCGCCCGACCGCGCGTGCTCGCTCGCCAAGCAGGTGAGTTGCTGCTGTTAGCTCACTCTCTTCGTTGTCATTTCAAGAAGGTTGTGTAGATCTGTGGTTTGGTGCAAGACGAGTGGTTGTCACTGGTGACTGGGAGCAACACAAAATTTGCCGGACATGCTTGTTGATGATGTAGGCGGATTCAGTCCTTTCGTGACGGTAGATTAGCAGCTACTCAGCTTGCTCAAGTAGATTCAGACCCTCACTGACCCTGCAGCTGTCTCTGTAGCGTATATATTCTTCAGCCACATTTAATTTTGCTGTGTTAGCAGCTTAGCTCATTCAGATACTTCGGCCACTTGTTCCTTGATACCCTGGTCCACCAATTGTGAGTCTGTGACCCATAACCGGCTCAAATTGCTGATTAGGAGTGCTTCCAAGATGTGACTGTTACTATCTTGCAGAGCGTTCAGCCCCACATGCATGCTACTGGCATTATGCAGCAAGTGCATGTGCTGCTTAGATGCTATGAAGACACTGCCATGTTGCCTTTCCAGTTCCACTGACAACTTGCTTACTCTTTACTCAAAAGGCCAACAAATATGTGGCTGCATTTGAATCAGTTGCATAGTAAGATTCATAGTTCCAAGCTGCAATAAAGCCTACCTTAACAACCCAAGTGTTTTCTTGATTGTGAATTCTAAAGCTTTGAAAAATCTGGTCGATCTGGATGTTACATTTTACAACCCTGTAATGATTTGTGCATGTAATCAGCAGAAATGAACCAGCAACATGCTGTTGTTTTGGTCATGACCATAGTCCTTTGTTGGTTTCAGGCATTTGATGAAGCCATCTCAGAACTGGATACACTTGGGGAAGAGTCCTACAAGGATAGCACTCTGATCATGCAGCTTCTTCGCGACAACCTCACCCTATGGACTTCAGACATGCAGGTGGATGTGTGTATCGACAACTAAGAACACAGATCATATGTTATCTTATTTTTGGATAATGCTAACCATGTTGTGTACCAGGATGATGGTGGTGACGAAATGAAGGATGCAAGCAAGCCAGAGGACGAGCAGTAGCCAAGGATCATAGTGATTCCATCACTATCACTTAACCCTTGGGATAGTTGTGATGCTTGTACAACAAGGACTATTTTCTCATGTCCTTTTATCATTGGGTCTGCTTACCCTTTGCTTTGCTATATTGCTATTGTCAACCCCATGTATTGTTTTACCTTTGAAGCAGAACCATGTTAGTGTGTTGGGAGAATAACTCGAGCCTTTTAACTAGTGCAAGGATTGCGAGCTCTTATGTACTATGACTGAATGGTTATGCATGTTCAGTATAATTAGCAAGTTCCTTGTTATGGGCATACGGCTAAGCTTTTTTGTTTTGAGTTAGCTGTGTAATTGCTACAGTCGTCCACGATTGATATAGGAACGATTGTAATCATGCATGCGAATAACGTGGCTTATTATTCTGATCTGTCATTATGTCGTGGCTTTTTCTTTTGGTCTCTTTGCTTTCCAGCAAGAGATTTTTGCAGAGGAACATGGTCAGATGGATGGTAGAGGTGCACAATGTTCACTGTATTATTTTGTTTCTATTAGGTTGATCCTCCGATTTACTAAAGAAATGATATTGATATGTCCTTTAAAGTGACCACTCTGACTATTTCCTGGTTTCCTGTGTTGGACCTGATCCTCCGTCTGTTTTGTTCTTTCAGCAGTGATCACCAGCCGTTCTTTTCCCTTGACACAGCTTTTAACTTGAGCAGCGTGAAGAGTTCACAGAACACTCAACAACAAGCCTTCATGGAGTATAAAAGAAAACACAAAAAAATGCCACAAGCCTCCAAAGGCTAGGCATTAGACAATTTATAATTCAGGCTTCGATAATTTAACACACCAGTCAGTCACATATATATATATATATATATATATATATATATATATATATATATATATAAAAGTGGTTTCATATGCTATTCATGCGTGCCAAATTGTCAAAGTTATCACGAAATGAGTCTTAAATTATAAAAAATCTAAGAGAAACAATGCAAAGACCGCTGAGGCCCATCTTGATCGCAAGAATATTTTCTATTTTCTTTATTTTTTTATTAAATTAAATTGATTTTTATGATATTACTGTGTGGTTGCTACGTTCCAAACAGGTCAGACTGAAGACTCACAACCTCAATATTTCGGAACAACAAATTCTGATCTGTAATCTAGACATCTTTGTAAAGGGCTAACTACATTAATTTAGCATGGTATTAAAAGAGGTGTCCAATTTGTGAAGTATCAAATATGTATCATCTGTGCACCACCGCAACATCACAACATACCCCTTTTTTCAGGATGACAGCTGCAGCTCCATATTCCGAGGGGCAAATACGAGAACGCAAGTTAACAAATTTAAAAACGACGGGTTCTTGATCGGTGTGAACTTGCGAATCATGCAAGAGACTGTACGGTCGATCTCCGTGTTTACCCCTTCAAGGCTACCGTTTCAATTCTAATCCTTCGCCAATAAGGCTTCCTTCCATCTTCCCCTGTTTCTTTCACAACTCAAAAACACGGTGAGGAGAAAGAAAAAAAAAAAAAGCAAAAACGCGGTGTACGGTGTACCTCTACCTTATCTCCTGGGTCGGCGACCACAAAAGAGAAACTTCCCCGAGCCCAGAATTTACCAGTCTCCGAAGCGAACATACCGCAACTTTTCGGTGCGGCACCTGATCACCTGCCTCAAAAGTTGGAGCGTTTCATAGGTGCGACTCAAGTGGTCTGGTTGGCTGATCTGGAGCTTGGCTGCAGCCCGCAAGGCTACTGGCGATTGGAGAACATGTTTTCTTTCAAGTCCAGGTAAATTCTCCTAGTAGATACGGCTACAAGCATCGTGATTTTTTACTGATCAAGTTCTGGAATCATTTGGGGAGAAGTTGGTTTCCACGGGGTTTCAAATTCTTCTTCCCCATTTCGTGATTTGATTTCTGTCACCAATCCATAGATCAACATGAAATTTGTGTTTGTTTTCTTTGACAGCATAAAATCATCTTCGGGCGCAAAAGATGCCCCCCAATACACGCTTCATGACCTGCAGGAACAACTGAAGAAACTGCAAGAGGAGCTGACAAGGGAGAAACAGGAGAAGATGCGTGCCCTAGATGAGGTAGAAGATCTCAAGAAGAACAAGAGCAGGACGAAAAAGTTGAAAAGCAATGGGAGTGAGGACCAGTTGGACCTTGCAGACATATTACAGCAGCTGGAAGGTGAATTAGACGCGGCAAGAGTGTCAGAGAGGAAACTACTAGTCTCATTGGAGGCCCAAACAAAGCAGCTTGAACAAACTAAGGTATCTCTGGAGGAGGCAAAGCTTGAGATAACTTCGCTGCAAGACAGCAAGAAAAGCTTCGAGGCCTTAACGGCAGTGTCCTCAGAACCCAGCAAGGAACCTGCAAAAGGTTTTAGGAGGAGAGGTATGATGTCCTTCTCTTTTGCAAATCCAGGCGAGGTAGAGACATGGTCACTACAGCGTGAGCTCAAGTTGGCATTGGAATCTGAGGAGAAGTGCAAGAAGGCCATGGATGACTTAGCGATAGCTTTGAAAGAACAAACAACAGAGGCCAGAGATGCAAAAGCCGAGCTTTCATTGGTTCAAGATGAATTGGATACAGCAAGAACAGAAGTGCAGAACTTGAAGGCCTCACTGGACGTCACAGAGGAGAAGCTCAGGTTGGCACTGGAAGAGGCTGAGAGACTAAAGGTTGAGTCAGATGAATTAGCAACGGTTTCAAAAGAGAAAGAAATGGGACTCATTGATTGCATCAAGATATTTGAGGGTGAGTTAAACAAAGAAAAGGAGGAGAATGAAAAGCTGATTGAATCACAAAGGGTGATCAGAGATGAGAATTCCAGGCTGAGGGAAATGCTGAAGCATGCGGTGAGTGAAGCTACTGTAGCAAGGGAATCGTTGGAGATTGCTAGGTTGGAGAACTCTCGGCTTAATGAACACATATCTGAGAAAGAAAGTACTTTACAGAGTATGATGCAACGGTACGAGTCCCTCAAGGTCAGTGAGGCTGCAGCACAGAGTAGTATAAAAGAACTGAAGGATATGATTGATGCTATGTTCAGTTCAGAGTCCACCAAAACTTCAGCAGAAGCATCTCCACGAGATACAAAGAGAGGTGCGATATCAGAAAGATTTCCCGCAGAAAATGATGTGTGTTCGGATATGGATATCAGGAATCCTGCAAAGCAGAAAAAGAAGACAGTTCTGAGAAAATTTGGTGACATAATGAAGAGAAGAAACTCCCAAAATGCAGCCTAGCATCGTAAGGAAGGACCTGACTACAAATATATGTTTTTTGTTCAAAGCCCATGAACACAAGATAGCTGGAATATCTGTACAATTTCATTTTGAAAATGGAAAGATGTACGTGTTGAATAGCCTTTCTTTACTCAAATGTTTAGCAAAATGGAAAACAGTACAAGAAACACACAAAAATCGGCATCAGTTTTGTTCTTTACATGCTCTCTGCATTTTTAATCACTTCCATAATGATCTTGAGATATGAAAATCGTTTGGTGGCATTGCAAACTATCAAAAAAAAAATCATAGTATGCAATAGGCTTTATTATGATTCAGGGGGACCATTTCTGTTTTTCATTCAAAATGGATGTTAGTCATTACTGTACAATTGTTCTTCAAAGACACAAAAATAAATTAAACGTTCTAGAAGATGCAAAAAACAAGATCCAATTCACTCATCTCTGCTGAAACTGACGAATGTGTTCTATGGCGCTTGGGCAATGGTTTGCAGGTTTCTTTGTTTACGTGCAATGGAATATTTTTTAGTGAGTCGAGCATCGCATTACAGTTCACAGAACAATAAGGTATGTTCTCCATACTATAAATAAAGTCCATCAATGCTTTCAACATATATCTAAAAAGATATTCAGTAAGCAAAATTTATTTTAAGTGGAACCATCTAGCTTCTGCATTTTACAATGACATCAATACAAATCGTTCTTGGAACATTGTGGACTATTTACATTCTATTGCAATATACTGTAGATCTTAAAGGAGGATGATAGCAAACATGAATATGTAACATCTTTTAATTTGAAGATAATAACGTAATAACCAACAGATCATAGCAAAGATACACTCAGCAGACTACTGAGAGAACTTATTCCTTAAAAATCACATCTGTCATACAATTTCTGTTTTGCGCTAAATTAAACTTATTAGTAATAAACATTGTTGCAGATATCAAATTGTGCCAGATACTATCAGTTGTTTGAAACAACTTGAAATAATATCATGAACACATGCAAACTCAAACACACATACGCAGCAGATTACCTAAGGAAGGCAGATGCACAGCCAAATCTACACATAGAAGATTAGAAGCGGTACAGCTACCATGGCAAAGGCTTGCAGGTTTAAGCACCATCTAGGTGGCAGCTGGCTAATTGCCGTGTTAAGCCATTTCACAACTATCTGCACTAACCAGTTGAATCGTAAGAAATGAATTGTGACGTATTGCATACCAGCGATCATGGCGTCCCAGGAGATCACATCCTTGCCGTGATATCATCAAAAGCCTCTTGGCACTCTCCACATCACCCTCCTTGCAGTAACCTCAGATCTTCGCGGTGCATGCACAACATTCTTCTCTGGCATCACTTGAAACAATTCCTTTGCCTCGAGGAACATGCCGCTCTCGCCATTACCGACTAATCATTGCCGCCACAACACATTAATGTCTAAACACAGAATTTTTTTCTCGTTTTTTGCATTTTTTTTTGAAATTGAAATGATTCTTTAAAATTTCTGTGAGATTCTCGTAAAAATCCCACGTTTCAAAGGAAACCTAACACAAGATTCCTCTAGGGCATTGCGTCAAACATCTCCCGCGCCCGCGCGGCGCGAGCCGCGAGTCCGTCCAACATGGTGGTGAACGACACCACGTTCCTCTCCTGCATTTCAAAGAACAGCCTCTCGCCGCGGCCACATCGCCAGCGCTGCCGCGGGCGGCAGCGGTGGCGGGGAGGCGGAGCAGCCTGGGCTTCGCAGTTGGCAGTTGCTAGTACCCAGGATGCAAAACTTGCTATGGCACCTTAACTGGGCAAGCAAAAGTCACCGACTTGTGGGTCCAGTCCAGTCCAGGAAAAAAATATAGCACATCACGTGAGCGCTTGATCCCAGAAAACGCAGCAATTTAAACCTGGGCTAAGCTTCCAAATTTTTGTCCAATTTTTTTTCTCCAAATTCAACCAATCAGACAATGCTCTGCGTTACAAAAATTAAAATTTAAGCATTCTTTTCTTTCCTAGCAAAACATTGCAACTGTACTAGCCGAGCGTACAAGTTACACCACAAAGATAAATTCTATGCCCAAAAAATGGATTACAATTTCTGGCCGTCAGTAGCACTTGCGAGCCAGCTGAATGAGCGAGTTGGCCTTCCTCTGCGCTCGACTCGTGCCGTTCTTGGCGATCTTGGAGAGATCCTCGTGGAGGCCGAACCGCAGCGCGTGCACCAGGAGCGGCTTGCTGTTGGATCCCAACTCCAGGAGCACGGACAGAGCGCACTCCTTGTTCTTGTCCGTGCCGTCCTTGATGAGCCGCACGAGCTTCTCCACGAACGCCGTCGTGCCGATCTGGCCGCGGCACGCGGCGTGGGAGGACAGCAGAAGGAAGATGGACAGCGCCTCGTCCACCATGCCGAGCCCCTTGTCGTCAATTACATTGAGCAGCGCGGGCACGATGCTGGCCTGGGTGGCCCGGACCTTATTCTGCGGGCTGAGGACCAGGTTGAAGATGGCCGTGGCGGCGTCCTTCTTGCCCCTGGCGGTGCCGCTCCGCAGGAGCTCCACCAGCGGCGCGATGCCGCCGAGGCTCCCGATCGTTGCCTTATTCTCGTCGATCATGGACAGGCTGAACAGCGCCGCCGCGGAGTTCTCCTGCGCCTCCGCGCTGCCGTGCAGGAGGATCTCGATGATGAGCGGGATGGCTCCGCCTCTGGTGATGAGGAGCTTGTTGTTGTCGTCGATGGACAGGTTCAGCAGCGTCGTCACCGTGTTCTCCTGGACCTTCTTGTCCGGGTAGGCGAGCAAGCCGATGAGGGCCGGGATGCCTCCGTTGTCGGCGATGAGACTCCGGTTCTCGGGGCTTTCCTTGGAGAGCATCCGGATCTTCTTCGCCGCCTTCCGCTGCACTTCGGGGTGGATGGATGACAGGTCTTCCACCAGCGACGGGATGTCCTCTTTCCGCTGGTCGCCCTGCTTGGCGGCCGGCTCCGGCTCCCTCTTCTGCAGCTCAACCATGTTCTTTTCGCACCACTTCAGAATCAAGTTCTTCAAGGCGTAGTTTGGCGCCAGTGAGAGGTGAGCCAACGGCTGTCGCGTCTTTGGGCACGTTCTCTCGCCGCTATCCAGCCACCTTTGAATGCTTCTTCTCTCGTAGGACTGCAAGATTTCAAGGAGTTCAGATTAAATTCGTGGCCATGTATTGTTGTACACAAGTCAATTCATTCTTGTTTCGAACAGAGGAACTTTTAAAACACATCATTCCTGAAAAAAAAAGAATTATATGTGGATATTTTCTATCAAGCTAGTTTTGCACCTGTCCAGTGGCGACAATCACAGGATCCGTCATGATCCCCAATGTTATTGGACAGAGGAAGTCATTGGGGATCATCAGGGATGGGCACTTGCCCAAGGATTTCGGCATGGAGACATCACCGAGGACATTCGTCTCGTCGACACCGGCGATGTGCTTGAACTTGTTCAGCAGGTCAATGATCTGCTTCGTGCTTTCCGCATTCTGCCCGTTCCGATCGTTGATGAGCTTTTTTATGGCCATCGTCTCGGCCCGCAGCTCCGCTAGGGTCTGCAGCTCCAGCTTCTTGGCCAGCCTCTCCAGTATCGCCCTGTCCACGTTCCTCTCCTCCTCCTTGTTCTCGAGGATCACCATCAAGTCCATGGATAGTTCGATGTCCTGCGTGTCCGTTCGCTTCTTGCATCGCATCAGCTGCATGTTCATCAGCTCGACCTGGAATGACAAAGACCACATGGTCATGGGTGTCATGTCCGCCATGCGCAGTGAACTGAACGTGCAGAGGCATTCTATCGATGCTCCGGCTGGTGGCGCACCTGCTCCTTGACCTCGTCGGAGATGGCAAGCTCATCGTATGGCATCCCGTCCAGCGCGCTGTGCATCTTCTCGTACACGTTGCGGAATTTCGTCAGCACCGCCTCGTTCTCTAGCGCCTGGAATCAGTCAGAGGTAAATCTCCGTCGGTTCAGGTCGGGCATGGCATGATGGCAGTAACAAGCAAACACCAGAGGAAGGAGAAAGATCGAACCAGGAAGATCTTGCTGCCGTCGTGGCAGATTCGGAGGAGCTGGCGCGCAGCGGTGAGCGCGCGGCCAAGCAAGGCGAGCCGACGGTAGGCGTTGTCGGTGAGGCGCGGAGCGGAGTCGCGGAGTTCCTCGAGGAGGGGGAGGATGAGCTGCAGCCAGCGCAGGAGGCTAGCGCACTCCTTGCGTTGCGTGCGGCGGAACTCGGCGAACACGCGCGCCGAGTTGACGGTGACGAGGAGCTCCGCCATGAGGTCCTCGTCGTCCATCTCCCGCGCCGCCGAGGGCTCCGGGTCGTCCGGGGACGACGGCGGCATCGTCGGTGGCGGCATGCGGCATGAAGCGATCTATCGACGATGTTGATCGACACGAGGGAGCAGGACAACGACCAGGAAGTGGAGCCCAAGAACGATAGGAAATGGAGCGAGGGATCGAGGGGGAAGGCTTCTCGCGTGCCGAATTCTTGGGGAAGTGCTCCGAGCCTCTGTTCCTCTGAGCCAGAAAAGCTTGGCACCAGAAAATGGAGGATGCTATGTATAGTGTGCCCTTTGCGTGCTTCCACGCCAAAAAATTATACGGCCGCTGGCTCTACCATTGCTGAAGGAATAGGAGAAACCAAAAATAGTAATCTGAATCGTGTTGTTTCTTTTATATTCGATGCTAGTGTCTTTATTATATATTTGTTGTTGATATATATATTGTGGTCGCACCGCTTCAAATACTGCCTGTGCATTTCAAATGGTGACTTATATCTTTCTCTCAGTTGTGCAAATCCTGTTGCAGTGATATTTATGAACTTGCTTCAACTAGCATTGTATGCATTCAATATGGACCTTTACCCCTTTTTTTTCTTCAAAACTATGAGATTGTCTTGCTCTGCTCAAATAGTTTTCTTCCCTGAAAGAGACTCCAAAACCTCATTTATTCGAGCAAAATGCGCCAGCTGGCCATATAGAAATTTTAGATCAGAGGAAAAATATATCACTTAAACTCAATGATAAAGAACAATGTATCATGTATGCCTCAAAAAAAAAAATCCACAGCCATGTTTAGCAAGAAGAGAATATAACAAGTTACCCCAATTCCCCACGGGATTTCGGCCTACCCCTGGAGGACAATGGGGCCCGTGGATCACTTTCCCGAGCAAACCAGAATGTCATTTTGGACGTCCGATGGGCTAAAAAAACTTGGGCCAAACCTCCCTGTTCCCCTCGGCACCCGATTATTCTTTTTCCCATCTCCTCGCCCTCGCACGCCTGCCTGGCTGCTTCACGTTCCCCATTTCTCCATCGCCGCCGCTACCACCGGCTGCAGCCGACAGCTCGCCGCCGCCGCTACCACCACCGGCTGGGGCGCTTCTTTCTCGACCCTAAGATCCGCCATCTGCCATCTTCGGAGCTTCTTCCGCGACCCCATGCTCAAGATACAGATCTAGGTCCGCGCCTCCCCGTATCCCCTGTCTTCTCGTGCCTCTTGTTGCTAATGGTGGTGCGGCAGTACGTGGTTATGTCCTCACTGTTATTTCAAGCTTATTTTTCATATTTCAGTGAAAAATTACATACGATACATGTTTTCGTGGATTCCAGTGTTATTTTTTTTTTCTGAATTTTTATTGAAGGTCCGGATTTTTATCCCCGCGACTCTCAAACTCGTTGCCGAGAACTGTCCTAGGAGGGGGTTTATATCCCTGATGGGGAGGGGATGGTATAGACAGGAAAAATCCCCTGGAGGCCGGAAGGGGTTGAAACCCATATGTATTTTGCCCTCTGGCACCCAAACATAGCCTGAATGTATGGAAAGATAGCCATGTTTAGCAAGGACCTAGCTATACTGCTGGTCCTCCTCACAGGAAAAAGGCACAAAATCATAATGACATCAAATGGCACACTGACATTGCATAAGGTATTGCAAGAGTACCACACAACTCATTCGATATCATCCTTTCTTTCAAACGGATCAAAGCAGTCTTTCCGCATCGAGACGCCTCGGCTTATCGCACTTCGGCACTTGTTTCTTTCCATGCACGTGAGCTGTTTGGCAATACTCCTACATACACGTCGACAGAAAATAGATTTGCATGAAAAATGTTGGACAATGTAACAGTGTAAGCTGTGGGGACTACATCCTGATGCAGCATTTCTTTTTCTGCATTTTGGTAGTTTCCCGTGAAATACCAGGTTGCTATACGATCATTTGCCCTTTTTCTTATGAATTAGTTGGCCTATTTTGCAATCAATGTTTTCCTAAACGGTAAATGGAAGACAGTTGATTAACCACCGTCTAGCGTTTCAACGCTGTTTAATTCCGTCTAGATGGTGTTTAGGCCTAGACAAGGGCAGCCGTTTAATTCTGTTTAGGAAAACAGGGTTTATAATATACCCAGCTAAACATTTACAAGCTTCTTTAATATTGTTCTTGGATGTCCCATTTGAGCATCAATGAATGTTTAGTTGCTTTTGTCGTCTAGCACCGACTTCTACTTTACTGCCGACTGTATCATTTTCCGTGAAAAAAAAAGCACAATAACGTGCTCGCCTTGGCGCGCAAAAGCGTGAAGCGGAGCCCTTCCGCTCCGCCTAGGGGTATAGGCGCTGGGTAGGCGTTGCCCATGCCTCCGCCGGCGCCGCCCCTGCTGCGCAGCAGAGTCGCGCCGCCACGGCCAGATCTGGTCCAGAAGGGAGGAGGGAGAGGGAGGGGAGGGTGGAGAACGGAGGACGGAGAGCGTCAGCTGCTCCTGTGAGGGCGGCAGGGGCTGCCCGCCTTCGATCTGGTGGCTCTGGTCGAGGACGGCGAGAAGAGAAGGGGCAGGGGATGGCGTCTGAGAGAGAGGGCTCCTGGTGGCTGGTGAGGGTGTGGCTGTCTCATGTGCTAGGGCAAGGAGGTAGTGGGCTGACGGGGCCACAGATTGATGGGCAAGGAGGTAGTGGGCTGACTAGGTCACAGATTGATGGGCCAGCAGTGCCTGATCTGTTCTGTTTTTTTTTTCTTTTCAACCTTATTTGTAAGAATATGTAGCTAATATCTAGCGCTTAGGAAAACGCCTAAGCGCGAGGCGGTGAGTCACCGCTCGCCTAGCGCTTAATTTTTTCTGGATCATTTTTTTTTTGTTCAGAATCTGATATGAAAGTTCTTTTGAAGGCAATATCTTCTGGACATTTTTCCTCTAGAGTTTTCTTGGACCTGAAGGACTAGATAGCCAAAGAATTCTTGTTATACTTATCTGCGGCAGTGCTATAATGGCTACAAAGCTTGTGGTAAGTGGAGTTTTTATTTTTTGGCAAGATCATTAATGAATGCGATACTTGACTACTTGAGGAGTAACAAGCATGCACGATTGATGCGTTAAGGTGCTTGGTATCCCCTGGGATGTTGATACTGAAGGATTACGAGAGTACATGGCCAAGTTTGGATCCCTAGATGATTGTGTCGTCATGAAGGTTTGTAATTACTTCACATTCACATTCGGTATCCACATGTCATTTTCAATGCGTTTTTGTTGCCTTAATTGTGCAGCATCGCTATTTCAGAAGTATTTGATATTTGTATTATTCTTAGTTTTTGTTCCCTTGATGTTTAGTGATTAATGTTGGTTTTGTTTTCTTCTTTCTAACCAATCATATTTTTCTTTCATTTGATTTGAAGCTTATTATTTTATTCTGGTCATTTGTACTTGTTCATTTGGATCTCTGTAATTGTCTTCCATACTGATCCACCTCAATCATTTATTGCATCTTCAAATCCATAGGAGCGTTCTTCTGGTCGATCTCGTGGGTTTGGCTATGTAACATTCTCATCAGCTGATGATGCTAAGGTATTGAAACAAAGAAAAGGCTCCATCATTTTCTTCATTCATCATGTTGCTTATTTAGTACTGCACATTTTTCAACCTTTATTTGAAATACATGAGCAATTTTTGTTCCAATTCAGTATAATTTTTGCGTTTTCCCTTCTGAATCATCTACCATTCCTTTTAGAATGTTCTTGATTGTGAACATGTTCTTGGTAACCGGACTTTAGAAGTGAAGATAGCTACTCCAAAGGTAAGGAATACACAAATACATAACGTCTGTTTATATGGCCTATCTCGAAGTTTAGTTGAAATATTTGAGTTCTAATTTTTTTTACACATAGGAAGAAATGAAATCGCAAGGAATAAAGAAAGCCACTAGGATATTTGTTGCTCGAATTCCACAATCTGTGGATGAATCGATGTTTCGTAGGTGAGCACAGCTTGATTCCTTTTTGTCATTATTTGATCAGCATTGATTGTTGTCTAAACTTGAATGTTGTACTCTGTTAACAGGCATTTTGAAGCCTTTGGAGAAATTCTGGATCTTTACATGCCAAAGGTTTGAAATTTCAAACTTGTTTTCACAGGAAAGGTGTCCTATTTCAGTGATTTAGTTTGCAGAAGCATGATTTATGCTATCTTTCTGTAATACGTTCGTTTAGTGCCTATACCATTGTGAGACACCATATCATAATCAGGATATATCCTTGGGACCTTTATGCGGTGCCTAGAGGTTTAGCATTTATTCTAAGTACCGATGTATGTTCGACAGAATAATTTCCTGAAATAGCTTTGAAATGCCTCATTTCATCCTCAGAAATTTAGAATAGGATAGACACGGTAGCTAGGTACCAGCTTTTAGATCATAACGCAGAAATTTTTTCTGGTTCAGTACTTATTCTTTTTTTTTTTGCAGTCCCTAATTAAATGAAATTGAGACATTGCAGGAGTAGAAACAAACTATAGCTAGATATGATAAAATTGTACTAAATTTAGTGTGACACACTTAATTTTTGTGCAGGAACATGGCTCAAAAGGGCATCGTGGAATTGGATTTATCACTTTTCAGAGTGCAGGTATGTACGTGGATGTCTTGCACGACAATTTTTTTGTTTGAAGAGGTTATCTAGTTGGGGTGCTGGGTCAGAGCTTAAATGGAATGGAATGATTGGATGACATTATGATGTAGCAGTTTGTTATCATATCGCAAGCATGTGTCAACAAATTTAGACAAAATGCTAGAGAATGACTAACAAAGCACCCATTTTTTCACTGCAGTGTGCTCTGTACTGATTTTTTCCTGCCTAATTCTCCTTGAAATAATTCTACCTCCTTCTGAAGTATAGAACCAGTATCAGTACTGTCCAAATAACCTTTCAGGTGCATCTGGAGTTTTTTTTTGGGTTCTGCCACCATAGTGATCATTAATTTATGATGATGCCATGACAACTCGAAGATAAGAAAATAATAAAAAGCCCTTGAAAGGCGGGGCACATATTTCAATGCTTCTCTTCATCTTTTCCTAGTGCTGGGTAAATCCTTCCCTTTCAAAATCTGCCTAATGGGGAAGTAACTTTTTTATGGACTTGAGTTTCGTCTTGGATCAACATCAGCTCCTTGGAACATTCACTGGCAACAACATATGAACAACTCATTGCATCAAAATTTTTAAATCTTGTGGTTCTGTACAGCTGAACCCGTGGAACACTGAATTTGTCTTTTGGGTTAAGCAGCTTCCTTTCTTGTTGTATAAATTTCTTGCCCCACTAACTTTTATGAACAAACTGATTCTGAAACAATGACCTCTTATTTTAGCTTTTGGGTTGAGTACACACTATTTCACATGTACAATGTATGTAGATTATAATTAATTATAGTATGGAGAAGATTTGATTTCTTGAACGTTTTAAAAAAAAACATTTTCGGACCATGTTCACATGTGTCAACCAAAACTACTCGATAATAATGCCAAAGTTGAAATGGAATTGTTTCATAGTTGATGATTGAAACTTTAACCGAGCTTATAGTTGAGGGTTGTACTTGGGACTCATTCTCATGTCTTCGTACTTTACTGTGTTTTTTTTATCTTTTTCTTATTTGTTAAGGGCTTAATGTTCACTCCGCTAAGCCATTGTGTTTTTACTGTCATTTCCTTGGTCACAATCAATATTTAATGTCTCTTGTTTCCTGCCTTTTTGCATTATTCTAATTTTAACTGTGACTTAACAGAATCTGTAGACAGCATCATGCAAGAATCACATGAGCTTGATGGTACAACTGTAGTTGTTGATCGTGCAACTCCAAAGGTATTCTAGAATAGATCTCAGTGGTTGCATGACTAGTTAAATTAGCTAGCTTGTCTTAAGACCCATTATGTTAGAATTCTGTGACCACTTTATTGTTACCACCTGGAAATTTGCATGCATCAGGATGATGATGTCAGATATCCCCCAAGCAGGCCATCTCAGGGTGGCTACGGTGCATACAATGCATATATTTCAGCTGCTACGAGATATGCAACTTTGGGTGCACCAACATTGTATGATCATCCTGGAGCACCTTATGGAAGTATGTTATTAATTTGTCTATAATTTGACTCAGTGTAACTTTTCTAGTGACCTAAATATTCCACTGTCTGACTTATATTGACCAGGAGGATACTATGGACCCTCCCAAGGAATGGGCAAAAAGATATTTGTTGGTAGGCTTCCACAAGAAGCTAACACAGATGACTTAAGGCAATACTTTGGTAGATTTGGTCGAATTGTGGATGCATATATTCCTAAGGTGAGTTTAAAGTTATCTTTATTTGCCATGTCATACCACTTTTTAATGTTTCAATAATTTTAATTCCCATATAGGACCCTAAAAGAAGTGGCCATCGGGGTTTTGGATTTGTGACTTTTGCTGATGAAGGTGTGGCGGATCGGGTAGCTCGTAGAAGCCATGAAATTCTTGGGCATGAGGTAGTAAATTTGGTGTTCCTTGCCCCCCCCCCTCTCCTAGGGGTTCTGATGCGAAAATATTGATCTGATCTATTTTTGGAAAATCATTAATTAGTTTGTTCCTATTTCAGGTTGCAATAGACACAGCTGCACCAATAGAGGGTGAAGCAGCTACCGGTGGTTACATGGAGCCAATGGACCTTTATGGAGCCTATGGTTCAATGCGATCTTTTGGCAGATTTTGTGGCAGCCTAGATTATGATGTAAGCCTATGTTCTTATGGTATAGTGTAAATGAAATTTATTAAGTCCTCAAAATGCTTTTTATCGTTTACCTATTTTCCAATGGTCTGTGGCACATCAACTAACCAAATATTATGTGTCGTCTTCCAGTACGGATACGGTCCCAGTGGAAGCAGCAGATCAAGATCAGATTGGCGATACCGACCTTATTGAGCCTGTTGGCTGTTGTGCATCTTATTATTGTTGAGTGCTGTTTCATTTTGCCTCGAGGAAAGTTGTGGAGGTGAGATAAACGAAGTACTCCTTGTTTGAGAGAGGAGATAAGAGGTACCTGAGGTGCTATCAATTTCATGGTGTAATCGTTGACACTGAAATACTTCGAAATTTGATTGTCGCGATTCACATTACATGCTGGTGTTAATACATAAGGAGACATGTAGTAATTGTGTGGAAGTGCTGTATTTAAGTGAAACACTCATTTACCGAACTCAGTGATATCTGCGCGCCCGTGTCAATGACGTCATGACACGTGGCGGCCTTTCTTGTCTTCGCTTTTTGTTTGCGCTAATCTAGAGGCTTGTTTGGTAGGCTTAGTCTGGTTTCTTTGAAAAGTTTTTTACGGCTCTGACTCTGGTTCTTTAAAACATAAATTTGATAGATGAGCTTTTATTGTAGGATCTTCCATTTTGACAGGACTAAAAAATGTTATATGAATGAAGAAGCTACTTTTTCATGGTTTTTGGTTGCACTTCTGGCTCTTTAAAAAAAAAATAGTTTTTTTAAAAAATTGAAAAAATAGTTTTTTAAAAAAATTGTTTGATATAATTTCAATTGACGCTAATCGAGAAGCTGACGAAAAAGCTATAACAAACATGATTTATGTGATGTAAACATTATTAAATTTAGAATGTCATGTATACTACGGTATATACGAGATCCGATTTTTTTTTTTTTTTTTTTTTTGCCACGCAGAGGCCCAGGTCAACTCCGATCCTACGGTTGCTAGCGCTCCCGACGCAACGCCCGCTGTGCCTTTGCTCCGTCCTGTAGCTGTACCGCCTTGTCGAGGTCCCACGCCCTCACCTATCCACATCCTCCTCCCCCACCGGCGCGAGTGCAACGTCGTAATCCGCCACGGCTCCTGTCCTCGCCTCGAAATCGCGAGCGCAGTCATCGAACTTCCCCTGCGGGCGCGCGGAATGGCCTCAATCGCTCCTCCGTCTTCGTCCTCGGGTGGTCGGTGAGTCCCCTAGTGCGGCCGATTTGCTTTCCATTTGCTTTGAACCAGTGTACAGTACACGAGGCGGCAGATTGGCTCGGGGAAGTGTAGTTAGGGATGGAGGAGGAAAATTCGCTTGGGGTATCACTATTTCTGAACGAGTGTGCAGCAGTGTTCTTGTTTTGCATACGTACCAGGAGTAGCTTCGTTTGGTTCGCAGGAGGGTGAGATATCCCAATTCCTAGATGGATTGGCGCATCTTGAGTCGTCTTCTTATCATCCATGCTTGGGTGTAAAAGTTGCGAGTTATTTTCTTTTTCGCCTCTTTTTTTTGTTGATGTAAGTACTTTGATCTGCAAAAGAATGCTCTCATTAGCTCTTCTGTTGATCAGAAGTGAAAGTGACAGGAAACGCACGGATGGCTATCCCTTTAACTATGCCTTTTCTACCTAATTATACTTGTACAATGTGCTTCAACTTATGCAATAACTTGTTTTTGAATTCTGGTGTCTAAATCTGCAATACGCCTCCCTGGTCCTTCATTTTGCATATATAATGCTGCCTAAGTGAATTTTGTTATTATAACATCATGCCACATTATTTATTTATTTGATAGACTTTTACAGGATGTCGGATCATCCGTGTGAGATTCTTACAGCCAGACCTTCATGTCTAGCATTACTTGCCTCATAATCCTAATTTCCTCTCGTAAATTGATGCATGTAGGGGAATACACTCGGGTCGGTTGAACAACATCTATGGGTATTCCAGTACTTCTGGGTTGCATTTTACTACATCATTTGCGAGTCCTTTGTCAAACACTTTACAGACAACCAGCTCCATTCGTCTAGAAAGTACTCATGGACTCAGAAAGTTTCCTGTGTGCCATGCTGGTGATCCATCAGAGCAAGTTATAATAAATGGCAAAGTGAATCCATCAAATTCAGTTCAAGCGGATGCTATTGCCCTTGGGACCATTGCAGCTGACATGGCTCCTGTTGTTGATGGGTTTTCTGCTGACGATGATGAGCTTGACCTGGACTGCCCTACAGAGGGTTTCTCATCTATACCTGAGGCTATTGAGGACGTTCGTCAAGGGAAGGTATGCCCGTAGTTTATGTTGTCCTTTTTAGTATTTCCTTAATACCTAAAAACTTCTTACTGAATTTATGTGGCAGTTTGTCATCGTTGTGGATGATGAAGATAGAGAGAATGAAGGTGACCTTATAATGGCAGCATCAAAGGTCACACCTGAAGCTATGGCTTTCATAGTGAGGCATGGCACTGGTATCGTTTGTGTCAGCATGAAAGAAGAAGACCTGGAAAGACTACAACTTCCTCTTATGGTAACAACAAAGGAAAATGAAGAGAAACTGAAGACAGCCTTCACCGTTTCAGTGGTAATTGTTTTTCCCTTTTTGTTACCTTTTATAGAAAAAGAATGTTGATATTAAATTCACGTTAGAAAAACAAAGGAGTGTGTTGAGAGCTATTCATTGTGCTTTGGGAAGAGTGGGCATATGCACTTCAATGTACTACATCTAAATGAACTATACAAAGTTCTTGACTTCTCTGTGCTATATGAATATATTGTCTAAAAGGTAGAATGGTGCTCCAATCATTGTTCTTTCTCTTGCACATATTTAATGTTTATGATTTGCCTAGTGGAGTTTTACACTTGTATTGTCTCCATTCCTTCCCTACTAAAACTAAATATATGTGTTTTAGGATGCGAAAGAAGGAACAACAACTGGGGTTTCGGCTAAGGATAGGGCAAACACAATTCTAGCACTTGCATCTCCTGATTCGAAGCCTGAGGACTTCAATCGGCCAGGGCATATTTTTCCTCTTAAATATAGAGAAGGTGGTGTGCTCAAAAGGGCTGGACATACTGAAGCATCAGTGGACCTTGCAATGCTGGCTGGATTACCTCCTGTTGCAGTACTTTGTGAAATTGTTGATGACGACGATGGCTCCATGGCCTTGTTACCTAAATTGCAAGAATTTGCAAAGAAGGAGAATCTGAAGATAATATCAATTGCTGACTTGATTAGGTTAGACTTAACAGATTTAAGTCAGAATTAGTTAATACAAGGATAAACTGTTGTTCCTTCTCTCAGAAAATACAATATTTGTATACATACATAAATCTTATCTTCTGCAAATAAACTTCATTTTTCTGTCTAGGTATGGAATATCTGTTTAATTCCTAGGCAAACGAAACACACCTGTAGCTTTTTATTTGGAAAATAATAGGTGCTGTTGTTGAATGATTATACATGGTCTCATTATTTGTTTATCAACTCCCTAAGCGTCAGAAGTCTATTTACACAAGTGTAGTTTTTTATTTGGAACATAATAGGTTCTGTTGTTGAATTATTATGCATGGTCTCATTATTTGTGTATCAACTCCCTAAGCATCAGAAGTCTAGTTGCTAATATTTCCCATTTGCAGATATAGGAGGAAGAGAGACAGGCTGGTGGAATGTGTTTGTGTTACACCGTTGCAATTACAATGGGGGTCATTTAAAGCCTATTGCTATCGATCTCTTATAGATGGAATGGAACATATTGCCATGGTGAAGGTATGGATGCCACCATTAGAACATCAAATTATAGAATTCACACTGAAATTTTTATAAATATAGTAAGAGCTGAACCCATTTGTTATGTGATTTACTACTAGTTCTTTCCAATGAGAGTTGCCTAGTTTTTCATTTCCTTCAGCACTATCTTTGGAAATTGAAAATCACTCCTATGCAGGGTGATGTTGGGGATGGCCAGGATATCTTAGTACGTGTGCATTCGGAGTGCCTAACTGGGGACATATTTGGATCAGCGAGATGTGATTGTGGGAATCAACTTGCTCTGGCAATGACCATGATCGAGAAAAAAGGCCGGGGTGTAGTAGTTTATCTTCGTGGTCATGAAGGTAGGGGCATTGGGCTGGGCCACAAGCTTCGTGCGTACAACTTACAGGATGATGGGCGGGATACTGTGGAGGCTAACCTGGAGCTGGGGTTGCCTGCTGACTCGCGAGAGTATGGTATAGGTGCACAGGTAAAGATAATTTCATTCAGAGTATCCTCAGTTTGCTTCTGCTGGAGCTGATTACTCTTCCCTTCAGATACTACGTGATCTTGGTGTCAGGACGATGCGGTTGATGACTAACAACCCTGCAAAGTACACTGGACTCAAGGGTTATGGTTTAAGTGTCCTGGGCAGGGTGCCATTGCTTACACCAATAACCAATGAGAACCGGCGTTATATGGAAACAAAACGATTGAAGATGGGGCATGTTTATGGATCCCGCCCTAGTGATCATACAAGTGGTAGTGACGCTGCAAATTCTGGCCCAGAAGAGTCGCAGGATCAGATTGACAGTGCTAGCGGGAAGGAGCGACCTCCAGAAGTTTGAAGTTCCATCAAGCGCTTCTTGCGAGCGTATGACAGTAAATAGAACTGGCGATTTGTTTTTAGTAACTTTTCCTATTGGGCAACATCTTTTTTTTTTTTTTCCTGAGAACATCTGCTGCTCCGTGGTCATATGTAGCTCACCACTTCTACTGTTGTGTGGTCAGAGGACCTGCAAAGGAATATGCTCCCTTTAATTGGTTTGATTCGTCATATTTTGGGTAGAGCTTACGGATTCGGCCATGAGATTTGATTGGGAGTGGTCAAGTGGTGTACTATGGCAATGTGTTGAAGGGGTGTCTTGTGATTACTGCTTTCTTGAGAGCTTTTCATTTCCAGGCTTTCATTTTCTGCATTATGTACCGTAGGTGTTTGCTAGAAAGATTTGATTCGACAATGGGTTAGTTTTCTGCCAGATTGTGTGCAGTTTAACTGTTTGATATTTCCAAATGTAACGAACTGCCGCTGAAAATGAGGGAGTCTCGTACGCACGAGTTTGAAGGCTACGTCTTCCTCTAGGCTCTGAAGCAGGTGCTAAAAGGGAGAATGTTCGAAGCATGTGAGCCGACGCATGATGAAGCGGGAGAAGATGTGTTTATCCATTCGTCAAACCGGACGCGACGTCGAGAAGAACTGGAAAAAATGAAGGAAAAAAAAAACTAAAGGAAAAAGGGCGAAATGGTCTGGTCCCCGTGATGCGTCGTCACGGCGAGCACCGGTGGCGTCGCTCAGCACCTATCGTTTCCAGGGCCCCTCTGCGCCTTCCTTCCTCGTCCTCACTCCTCCCCCGCACGGCCTCCCTCCCGCTCCGCTCCTCCCCACCGCTACTTCCCTCCAGATATATACCCTATCCCTCTCCCCCTCGCGCTCCTTCGCTTGTCGTGACGCGCCCACCGCGCCGGCCATACTCTCCCACCGCCGGCGAGAACCCGCAGCAGGGGTGGACGGATGGCGACCGCCGTGGCGTCGCAGCCGTGCCACCTCTCTCTCGGCGCCGGCGGCGAGCCGAGGTGCACCACCAGGTTCGTACGACCGCTCTCCTCGCTCTCTCAGTTCCGTGGGTCCTGCTCGTGCTGCTGTGCGGCGTCGGGATTGGGTAGTCACCGTTAGCCCGCGGGCGGATGGATTACGCGAATGACCTGTGGGAATTAGGAGCCTAGTTGAATTGGATGTGGAACTCAAGGATGCGTGTGGAGGTGGGACTGTGTCGGACTGTAAGGATATCATTAGACTTAGGGATCGTTTGGAACAAACTTGGGAATTGAAATGCTAGTTAGTTTTCTCTTTCTGTTTCGTCAAGATTTCCTTGAATTCAGTGACTTAGTGTACACACGGCACGGGCCTTGATACTGCTTTTACTGGTAATATGGGTAGTGTTGTCCTGAACAGTTCATTATCACTTGCTGCTGACTTTGATTGGCTGGATGGATTGATGGGAGCCAGTACAGATATCTAATGACAATTTATTGATTAACTAAGAGTCTCCACTCATGGTAGTTTAGTTGCATTTACATTGATTTAGGTTTGTTATATCATTAATATGTTGAATGGGTTTGTGTCTGCAGCACATCAAAGGTTTACACTCTGGAGAAAGTATGTGGATTGAGATTTATATGCAGAAGCACCATCGATCCAAGGAGTCAAAAGTTCCACCCTCGAATTTCTAAGAGAAAGTGTTATTTGAGAAACCCACCAGAAAGTGACAAGATCATTAATGCTAGATGGTTGGAGTTTAGGAGACTGAGAGGAACCTTACAGAGAAATAGAAGGATAATTCACATTATCCCGCTGGCTTCGGATGACGATGGCAATGGTGTACCGGTTAATGGAGCCCCACAGGTTAGTTCAACCAGTGGCATGGACGAAATTAGGTTGAAGCTGGATAAAGCACTCCAAACTGAAGATATTAGCAATGGACTTGTCCAGTCAATACATGATGCTGCGAGATCTATTGAATTAGCTTTTCTAGAGCATGACAAATCGTCAAAGGGCTCTTGGTTTTCAAAGGCATGGCTTGGTGTTGACAGCAGTGCATGGATAAAATCACTGTCATACCAGGTAGGGTGCGCCTTGCGATTTTGAACATTTGGGATCTCTATTATTCAGGTTCCATTGATAAATGTTAGTAACAGAGAATGGGCTGCAGTTTTATATCTTTTTCTGTTTCTGTTGCCTTTTTTTTTTATCATGTGTGAAGATGCTGTTGTTTTTGACTGTTTTATGCTGATGGCCAAGAACCTCAATTGAACTTGCTTTCAGTTTATGTTTCTTTATTCTTACTTGGCAATCTTTCACTACACTTTCTTGTAGTTGTGCAGTCCGAAATTCATATCTTCTGAGATCTTATGAAAGCTATATGCAGGCTGCTGTGGACTCATTGTTGCAAGCGGTTATAGATGTTTCATCTCGAGGCAACGGCAGAGACAGAAATATTAATGTATTTGTTCAAAGGAGGTTAGCCCGTGAGCTTTTGCCTTTGCCATCATGTAATATCCTTGCACTGGGCATTGTTTGGACCAAATTCCCAAGTTATATTATCAGCAAAAACTCAATTCTTATAAGTTGCTTTCTGTCTAGATCTTGGTTCTTGGAAAGATAGAAATATGCTTTTGATTCTTTTGGCTGGTAGCTGCCATATATCATATGTAGCTGATCTTTGTCTTCTTCCCTATCTTTTCTTTGTAATTGTAGTATAGTGAAGATGAGTTGAATTGATCCTCTATACTATGCACACATAACAACTACAGTTCAGTAGCTACAGTCCTTTTTTTATGCGCTCATCTGATGATGTTTGATTCCATTGCAGTTTGTCCCGTCTGCTCAGCCCTTTAGAGACTGCTATCAAGAATGAATTAAATAAAAAGGAACCTACATTACATCAATGGTATTCTTCTGATCAAAATCCGTTGGTGGTGAGGACATTTGTGAATATGTTTGAAAATGATCCACAGTTTAACTCTGCAACATCAATGTATGATCGATACATTCTTTTAGATCATTCCATGCTCATGATTAATAACAAAATATGTAAAACTCATGAAGTTTTTTTTCCATCAGATGCTCTGAAGGCGAGTCAGTGAACACTAGTGAAAGTGACCTTGCTCTACTTATGCTAGGTTTGATCTGTCTCGCTGCTATAACAAAGCTAGGATCAGCAAAAGTTTCTTGCCAACAGTTCTCCTCAATGGTCCCTGATATCATTGGGCGCTTTATGGATATGCTTCTTGAGTTTGTTCCTTTGAGTAAGGCATATAACTTGACAAAAGACATTGGTCTTCAAAGAGAGTTCCTGCATAACTTTGGTCCCCGTGCTGCCTGTCCTAAACTTGCTAATGGCAATGGTGTTGAAATATCATTTTGGATTGATCTAGTTCAAACGCAGTTGCTTCGTGCTCTTGATCGTGAAAAGATATGGTCAAGACTGACAACAAGTGAAAGTATCGAGGTTGGAACTTACCCATATAGTTATATACGACCCTGTACATGGCTCCAGTATAAGATAGTTATCCGATACTTACTGCAGGTTCTGGAAAGGGATCTTGCGATATTTGGGTTTTTCATTGCTTTAGGCAGAAGCACACAAGGATATTTATCATCCAAACATCTTGCTGATTTGGACGATTCACTTAATGGTATTGTAAGGTATGATTGACGTGACTTTTTGTTCTTCTGTTTTCTCATTAAAATTTGGTTTCAGTAATAAGCTTCAGTGTACCTGCTTATTTCCCATGATATTTAACTTAAACTACCTTTCAATCATCCAGGTATCTTATTGGTGGGAGTGTATTGTATTATCCACAGTTGTCATCAATTAGTTCATATCAGTTATATGTGGAGGTTAGTATGCAGAAATACACTAAGTTCCTAATATGACTCAGCTTTGTTAATGTTCATATGCCTTTCTCACCTTCAGGTAGTCTGTGAAGAGCTTGAGTGGCTTCGCTTTTACAATGGTGATATGTCAGCCACATCAACTAATACTGAAGATAGAGAAGAAATGCCTAGGGAAGAAGTAATATCAAGGGTGCTAAATGTGTGTTCTTATTGGATGACTAGTTTTATCAAGTACAGCTCATGGCTTGAAAACCCATCAAACGTGAAGGCAGCAAGATTCCTGTCCAAGGGGTATGTTCAGGCATAGTGATGAACTGATGACCATCTTTTACCATCTTTCTATCATTTGTGATATGGTTAATTAAACACTATACATGTTAATAAATTTTGTAGGCATGCCATGCTGAGTGACTGCATGAAGGAGCTAGATATAGCAAAGTAAGCAGTAGATTGAATTTGGTATCTGCTATCACTTCATTGATGTATTATTTTATTTACCATTTATCAGTTGTGTCAAAATATTTATTTTAAATTTGTAGAAGCAGTACGCCAAAAGGCCGAGACATGCCAGAAACCCAAGAACAACCAGTTGCTGGGACAGAGTTAGCTTCCTTTGACAAGGTATGCTCTGTAGAAGTGCAGAATGTGCCTTTCACGGGCATATAAAAGTTTTTTGTTTATCATTTACATATTTTTAGCGTTTTTGACATCTGTAATTGTTTGTTTGTACCTATAAGTCCAGATTTTATAAAACAATGTCATGCAAACAATTAAATCTGCTTATGAATGGAGTAACTTCCATTAGTGCATCCACAATGGTGTCTGTCTCAAAGGCATGTAGATCAGCAGCATAGCTTGCATATTGGCTTAAGGAAGACTTAAGAGATCTTGTAGGCTTTTAGTTGTCCCTTGAGTAATCTCTATGTAACCTGTATATCTCTAAGAGATGGTTTCTTATCTGCCAATCCATTGGCCCTTTCCTTGTTCTCTGTCCTAACCTTTATTTTAGGGAGAAAAGCACCTACCATTTGCTGATCTTGCAGGTATTAGAGATGTTTGTGGTAGCACCATTGTACACTCACTTCATGTATCCTAGGATCTACTGGAGAGATAGATTGGGTATATGTTAGATGCACTTTACTGGTGATTGAACCCATTTCAGACATGTAACTTCCATTTTTAATGTCTTTTTCAACAAACTAGGCCTTGCTAAATTTTCCTCTTTACAGTCTGTTATGTTAGAAAAATTTTCTTTTTCCCTGTTTTTGACTTGCCAAAAAGTATAAAATATTGAAATTTTTGATCTGTTTGTGTATAATGCTTATTTCAAGTTTGCAATGATAAATGGCTCTGAAGAGACGCCATCTTTGTTGTTATAATATTGATGAGGTTAATTTCTATCATCTCAGTCACTTCAAAGTGTTGAAGAAGCTTTGGTTAAGTTAGAAAACTTGCTTCAAGAACTTCATGTTTCTAGTTCAAACTATGGTAAGGAGGATCTGAAGGCTGCGTGCTCTGATCTTGAAATGATCAGAAGACTGAAGAAAGAAGCTGAGTTTCTTGAAGCATCCTTTCGAGCAAAAGCAGAAAATTTGGTGGTCAGCATTGATGGCTATTTCATAGAAAAATATATTTTGTATCTATCTATTATCATGCATATTACAAATAAACATTAAGAAAGAGTAACCGACATCAAGGCTATGTGACCACATTATGTTATGAATATAATTCACTGTTTCAAAAAAAAGAGAACTTCTTTTGTTCTCTAATATAATCTACCTGTCAGGCTGTCATATGTTTTATTAGTTCAATTTGAATCAGCATACTTCAAACAGAGCACACTCTAGGTCGTACCCGTTCTTTGCTCTTTCATCCTAGGTCCAACATACTTGACCTCTGTATTGCAGGTCCACCCACCTATTTGTTTACAATCATGAAAACTTTACTAAAGTCTTCTTATGGCTGACCAGGCTGATGCTAGTAATGGACAGTTATCCCCTGATTCAGAGGATGGACGCGGAAAGTCAGGTAGCAAGTCTAGTGAGGCTTCAGCACCATATAAGTCAGTAAACAGGTAGTAGCTCTCCTTTTTTTTAACTAATTCTGATATGGTTGTGGCAGCTTCCATGATTTAAGGATGTGCAATAAAAATGTCCTTGTCTTTTTGCTATTTCTTTTGTCAGGACGGATAATAAGCGCCGCCTATTTTGGGACTTATTTGGTAGGTCCTCTGAAAGGAAGGTCCAGCCAGGACTTCAAGTTGCAGATCGAGAGGTATGAATCTTTAACGTATGTTTCTAAGTTCTTTATGCATTTAATAACAATATAAAGAAAAGAAATCTGAAACATAGGAGAAGGAAAAATGTGGTTACAAACATAAGATTTCACAAGGTTTTCCTTGAATTGTTCTGCTGCCACATTTAGCAGTAAAAGAAAATTTTGCTCACATTGTTTTGCTTTCAATCAACTGTACTGAGTAGACACTGTTGTTCTATTTTTTTATGAAATAATCTGATCTTCAGAAGATACACCTATTCCTTCCATTCCTTACTAGGAGTCAACTTGGACATTCAGATGATCTTCAATATGCATTTGACTATTACTATTATTGGAATTTATGAAAACGAAAAAAATACTAACATAATATTTATGTGACAAAAATAAATATATTTTGTGTATTTTTGTGGCTGATGTTTCTGATTTTTGGCTGCATGCATTCTTAAACGACATATTTGAGAACAGAGGGGGTAATTTTATCTAAAAAGATGATTTGTTGAATCTTGATCTTAGTAATATAATGCTAATCCCAGCTCTTTTTTTTTTTACCTTGAAGGGGGGTGTTGCTGTGAAGAAGAGTGACATGGATTCCAATGACATCCTCCGCTTTGAACAGTTAAGGCGTGAGCTGATCGAGTTAGAAAAGAGAGTTCAAAAGAGTGCAAATAATGCTCAAGAGGAAGTACGTATTTCTGATAGTGTGAAATACTTGGAATTGGGATCTCAACAGTAAATTGATTAGATGTTATTAAATAATCTCTATCATTTTGTTCTGATTTGTTGCATATCTGACCGCACTTTTAACCATGATGTCTGGTTTCACTGTAGTAAATGTTTATTAATTAGAAAGAATTTATTTTTACTGTTTTTCAGGCAAATGAGGTACTAGATGAAGCAACTGCACCATCGCCAGCAATGTCTGTTCCTCCTAATGTGGCTAGTAAGAAGGAAAATGTTATTACCAAGTCAGTGGAGAAGGTCAAGGAGACTACCACGGTATGATGCATTTGAATGTAATTGGTCCCATAGAAGTGATAAAAGCGCATTTCATAATTTACCATATTATTAGAGTGTCAAAACCATTCATGTCATAGCATATTAGCATGTTAGTGTTTCCTGAGGGCATTCATGATAATATGGTATTGTCGTGAATAATTTCAGTAGAAAATTCAAATAATATAGCTGGTTTCTAAAATGTCTCTGACACCAATTTATGTTAACCACAATATGGTTACAGTTTTTTATGGGACCCTTCCCCAGACTCTGCGCATGCGGGAGCTACATGCACCGGGCTGCCCTTTTTTATGGTTACAGTTAGTTTGCTATGTAAACAACTCTTTATTTTGTTTTCCTACTGTGCAGACTGTGGTGCAAGGCACACAACTCCTAGCAATTGATACAGGTGCTGCTATGGGTTTGCTAAAAAGAGCTCTTATTGGGGATGAGCTTACTCAGAAGGAAAAGCAAGCTCTTCAAAGAACCCTGACAGATTTGGCATCTGTTGTTCCTATAGGAATACTCATGCTCCTGCCAGTGAGTCTTTCTTTTACTTAGATTTTTTGTCTCTTGAACAAGCTATCCACATTATTGTTTTCAATTTGATGTGCAATCCTGTTACTACCTATTTACATCATCAATATTAAATCAGGCCATCTTAGTCTTATCTGGTGTCTGAATCACCATGGCCAACTTATTTTATTATGTACTCCAAGAGTGACTTCATTCATATTTCTTGACTTTTTCATCCTTAGCTTAGGCCCTGTTTGTTTTCCTAGTAGATTATATATTCTAGATTATAATCTATAAAATATATAATTTAGATTATATTTTAAAGATTATAATCTATGTCTATTTGTTTGGGAGTCTAGATTATTAGTTAGATTATTCCTTTTATTTGTATTAAGACGAAATAATGAAGCGTGGAGTGTATGTTGTTGAAATGGTAGGATTTCAAAGTGAGTAATTTTGATGAAAGAGGTATGGGTAGTGGGTCTTTTATAGCAAATAATCTGAAATAATCTCCTTTGAGATGGATTATTAGATTATTATAATCTGAGGTCTCAGATTATATAATCCAGATGAATAATCTACCTGTTTGTTTTCCAATCAGATTATTTAATCTAGATTATATAATTTAGGTGGATTATAATTATAATCTGAAACAAACAGGCCCTTAATTGATGTTGTTCCCAGGTTACTGCTGTTGGACATGCTGCAATTTTGGCATTTATCCAGAGATATGTACCTTCAATGGTATGTGGTCTGTGACCCCTCATTAATCTTCCATTGTTTTTATTTATAAATATAACATTTGCTTTTGCCACTGTCTAGATACCATCGACATATGCTCCGGATAGGTTAGATCTTCTGAGGCAGCTTGAAAAAATGAAGGAAATGGAAGTTGCTGAAGGCAACAACGAAGATTTGTTAGAGGCAGTTGGTTTAAGAAACGACCAAGTGAAATAAGATACTAATATACTTCTGATGAGCTACCTTGTATAGGTAACAAATTCTTCCCTTGGATAGTTTCTGCGTTTTCGTTTTCCCTTTCTTTTATTTATGTCATGTGGCAACCAACTCTGGAACCACTCTGGTCTGTAGCTGTTCAATCATGTAAGCGCCTCCAGGCCCCGGGTTGTTCTGTTTTAGGCTGCAGGGTGTTCGCTTCAGATTATTTCACTATGATATTTACCTTTTTTTGTAGTGTTCTGGACCAAGCATTTACACCTGGTGAGGATTTATTTCATTTAGAGATTCTTTCAATGTTGGAGATGGAACTGCAAGTCTGCAAAGTTACACGCCGATAACCAAGCATGGCATCATGAAGTTGAAGATCCTTCCAGAATTTGCACTGTTGCGTGTACATTGGTAATATTTGTGTAGGGATACGCAGGTTTTGTTTGGGAACTTTGCTATTCAACAGTATACATGGGTGTTGCGTGCCCATCCAACATAGAGGATGAATAGCCAAGTTCCTCTTGGGTAATATGGTGTAGGGATACAGAGTTGCTGATAGGTCCTGTAATAAACAGTCCTGTAGACTGATGCCAAGTTCAGTTGAGTGAGGTCAGATGGCTATAGTGCTCCAGTGTGTGGCCTATGGGCACCTTCGAATAAGCCCAGGCCATTTGTGAGTGGTTCAATTTTATTTTATCTACTGCTACAATATTCTGGTGCGGTCATTTTGGAGCCCATCGGGTTCTCAGTACAAGCAATTGCGGTGACGAAAGCACTTGGAAACATCACTATGTGTAACAGTGCTTAAATCTTCGTATGCTTTGACACGTACGTGTTTGACAAATTCATCTTGGTTACCTTACGAAATTCGCCATCTTCGTGTGCTTTAACACCTACGCGTTTGACGGTTCCGTCCGATTACCCTGTTCATACTCTGACTTTGAACCAAGCTGCTCACACGTAGTAGTATCTTACTCCTGTATCTTTGTTCGAGTGTCAACTTTTTGACTCGTGTTTGCTTATTACACACCTGATCTCTTCTGGTCGTGTTGGAACAACTGAACGCTTAGGGTCAATGGTTGGTTCACTTCCCAACAACTTCTGCTCGCACGCGTAGAACTAGGCCCCATTCAGACCGTGCTGTGCGAGCTAGACTCGGAAAAAAAACGAAATTCAGTTTTGTGTCCCGTGAGTCAGGCTGAGCTTTCATTTTTGCAGGTGATCATGCGAGCGAGACGAGATCTAGGCAACCAGATATTCTCTTTTGCACGAGCTGAGCCTGGTTGAGCAGAGCAGTTGGCAACCAATCACACAATCGACGTATGCTTTGAGCTGGCCAGTAGCATACACAGCTAATCACACACCCTTAGTCTTTCAGTTTTTTTTTCCGACGTCCGACTACGATTTCAAATTGATTTTGTTTGCGATCCTACATATCCACCCCGTAACTTTTTTTTTTAAGACAAACCCCATAACTTTTTGGTGGAGTATTTAAAGGATAATGAAATCGAGTACAAGAGCAGAGGAAAATCATTTGCAAGCAAGCGATTCCCTTAGGCTGTTCTTTTTCAGGATCCTATCTTAGTTTTTTTTTTAAAACGAGGAAAAATGGTCCACTAACATATACGAACTAGTTAACTTCTCTTACTCACTCCATCCCTGTGACTCTGGAGGTCTTCAATTTTTATAAATGTAAGTTATTCTTGTTTTTTGATATATTTTATCTTTTTTTAATATTTCTCTATCTCTCTCTACTCCTTATTTTTAGCACATTCTACCTTTTTCACTCTCTTTAATTCTCGTACATAACTCTTAAAGCCCGTTTGAATCTTTTTATTTTGAAAGAATTAAAATCTAACTAATGCATTAGGGTTTTTTTTAAAAAAAAATTGACATTACATTTCCAAGCTCACAAATAAATCTATTTCAAATTCATAGAGTGAGAGATAAAAATAGATTCTATAAATCATTATGCTATAATTCTATTCTTCAACTTATAGCACACTACTTAACTCATTTACCTACGATAGAAATGCAACATATAAATATATCATTTGTATTCCTAACAATAAATATATAAATATATTTCATATACAACTATATTAATTTAATTAATATATCCTTAAATTGTAATTATTAAAATGAATTCAATTTTAAGGATTCAAATGGGTCCTAAAAGAATTTATAAATTGGAACATATAGAATATATTAAAAATTTTATCTCAGATTTATTATATTCAGAAAAAGATGGAGCAATTGCTCCAACCTAAATTATCAAGATGGGACTTCTGCAACAAAAATTATTAAGTTAAGTGAGTCTAGTCTTATTGGAAGCCAGCTCACAGCAACCTTATCTCTTCTTATACTTTATAAGGAGCCTATTTAGCCCATGACATTTAACATTTGATTGGGAAAACACTGGAGAGTATCGTCCCCCCGGCCACATCGAACCATCAGTCACGATAACGTCACTAACCCGCCATTGTCAAACTACAAAGCTCTCGAGTACAGTATCCCCCTCTTTTTTATATCCCAATCGCACACTTCGAAGCAGCGCATCCCGTGATTGCGAGTGGCGAACCCACACAGCCTTGAGAAGCCAAAACCCTAGCACTCGGTCTACCGCCGCCGCTCCCCACCACCGACCATGGCGCATCTCCACCTCGTGGCCGTGGCCATGGCCTTCCTCTTCGCGTCC
>BCLH01002927.1:0-25205 GCA_001602315.1 Zoysia pacifica
CGGCAGTTGTAGCCGTCTTCGTCGTGCATGTGCGGTGCGAGGAGGAGGCGGTGGCGCGACGGATGGATTGATGGAAGTCGACGCAGGTAGCAGGGCGTGCATGGATGCAATGATGATGATGCATGGGGTGGGATGGCCGAGTCTTGCGCGACTCGAGTTGCGTCGCGTCGCGCCGTCTCGTCGTCGAGCCGGATCGATGACGGGACGGTTGGACTCGAGCACAGCACCCTGCGTGCATGCGAGAGATGCATGGCGTGGCTGCTACTGCCACCATTTCACTCGACGCCGCTGCCTCCCCGTCCCAGTTTGCGTCCGGGGACTGCATGGGCACCGGCAGTCAAACGTGGCACTCGAGTTACGTACAGCTACGGCTAGTACTAGTAGTAGCCGTAGCAGGGCCGAGTATAGACTGGCTGTCAATTGCTACTCCTAGCTTCACTTGCAGTAACGAGATGGAAGCATGGACAGCTTCGCCAGAGAAGAGGGAGCAGCAGTGCATGCGGTGCGGCCGAAGCATGGAACCGTGGTTGATTCCGTTGGCGACTGTGACAGGCAGGCTTGCGGTCTGATCTGGTTGAAAAGGGTGACGAACGTCTCGCAACGTTTTTGTGCCGTTCAACGTGCGGCGCTGGATGCAGCGAGCAGATTGATGTTCAGAGACTCAATTTTTTTTGCGACAGAAAAGAGAGCACTTCTATTCATTAGAGAGAGAATCACAATCGTCAGCCAGCATTTGCTCTATGCACATTGGAGCTTGTTCGGGGACTCATAATAATGTTGCTGTTACGCAGATTTGATATTTTAGACCGTGATACATATCATACATGAGGCACGCTATTATATACGGCAGATTTTAAAATAAATTCAAACAAATATAGCGGTAGATTTTAAAATAGATCCAAACGACCATGGAGCGTTCATTTACGATGATCTGAAGATATAAATTATTCTTTTACCTCATAGAATATAAAAGTTTTTTAATATTATTAATTTCTGCATCACTCAATTTGAAAAGTAAAATTAATGAGTTTTGGTAGGTGACGGTAATCAGAGAAATGATTAATTATATAAATCAACGATTGAGATCGAATTCGTGTTTTACCTCTTAGTAGCACTTGGTTTATTTTAAAAGAGCTCTTATATATAAAATGATATTCTGCCAAACACATTGCGATGCGTAGACAATTGAACGAACACTTCATCTTTCTTCTGTTGAACCTACACTGCAGTATTTGATGGTCAGGATTGAGGTGATGGGCACCGTGTTTGTTAGCTGAAAAAATATGCAAAACAGAGCGAGATTAATCGTCATTACACCACAATTCATTATTAGCAATTTATCAAGTGATGAATGAATCTTTACACCATTGCGGGTTCACGCGTTTCTTGGTCGATAACTGGTGTGGCTTGGATCGAAGCAAGTGACGAATGAATCTTTACACCGTTACGGGTTCCGACCAAACATAGCGATTCTGTTTTGTACTGAAACTTGAAATTTTCTAAAAATCTCGAGAATCAGCAGGGCATTTGGTCTAGTGGTATGATTCTCGCTTTGGGTGCGAGAGGTCCCGAGTTCGATTCTCGGAATGCCCCTTTCTTTTCTTTTTGGTAAAAATCACGCTTGCCTTGTTCTCTCTTTTTTGCGTTCAAAGAACAGTCAAAGCTCGGCTGAAGTTGGGGGAGGCAACCGTTTCCAAGAGCATCCGGCGCCGGCGCGCCGCAGAGTGCTTCTCTCCCGGCCACAAGGAGACCTGGCGCCGTATCGTTCCCCAGCCGCCATGGATTTCGGAGCACGAGCCACAGGTGGGATCCGAGACCCAGCTCGGTACGCGGGCTTCCCTCGCGGTCACATGGCCACGCCTTCTACGCCGTCGCTGTCATCGGCGCAGAAAACGTGCTCGACGGAATGCGTCTTGGCTTCTGACTTGGCACATGGTGGACGTGACCGTGACCCCGTTCAGGTTCACCGAGATCAGCAGCCTCGACGGAGACTGCATCTTCGTCAGCCCTTGCAGCTGCAGCTCGTTCCGCGCGTGCGAGTACGATGAGGTCGAAGGTGATCGGATCTATATCATCGGCCGTGGTGGCGTCAGCCCGGCGAGGATTGCATGGAATATCAAGGATCTATATCATACGTTTGAGAGCTTTGCGTGGAATATCAAGGATGGTACAGTGGCGCCGTTTGCTTCGGGCTAGTTAGATACGTGTCATTGTAATTTTATAAAATATGTCATCGATGTTTCACTTACAGAGAATTTTGCAAGTGTATGACACATAAATTTAAATGACATATTTTAAATTTCACAAAATTGTAATAGCATGTGCCAAATTAATTCTTAAGTATTTTAGTTATGCTGTGGCTATGCCACTATTTATCAATCAGCATATCATTGTTGATCCCTTGCATGTCTACTTTTGGCCCTGACAGTTTCTTCTGCAACTAGGACTGCAAATGGGTCGGGTTAAAACGGGGTTTTTGGGTTGGGTTTATAAATGAGTTGTTTTGGATGGGTTGAAACGGGTTTAAAAAATAAGCGGGTTGAGTTAGCTTAGGTTCAAGTAAATGCGAGTTGAAACGGGTTTCGTTGCTAATATAATTGTGTTGTTTCTTTTCATTCTTTTAGAAGTTCTTAGTTGGTCGTTAATATATAGTTGTGCATGTTTCATCCACATATTAGATGAAACTGGGTTTAAATTAGCTAACAGGTTGGGACATGTTGGGTAGAATCTCTAATTTTTTGGGTGGGGTTGAGTTTAAAAAATATACAAGTATAAAAATGAAGCGGTTTGGTATGGGTTCTCCTCTATTAACAGGCCTATCTGCAACTGACCGCATTTACAATTGGTGTCGTGCAATCAAGCATTTGTATACATGTGTCCGTTCTTGGGATAGACAGCCTAGCTTATTTGTGTTCTTCCAAAACGTCCACTACTTGCTATTTTAAGATGGCTTTAGGATATGCCCCGACCAAGATATGTATCTTTCCCATAGAAAAGAGTACGATCATGTGTAGTTGGGTGAGCATCATTTCGTCTTTCGAGAGTGGCAGGTTCTAATAACCCAGCAGACTTGACTTGAGTTCAGTCAATTCTGATCGGCCACCGTCCGTGTTTTTAGTGCTAGCTGATCGCCACCGAGAATATTATGCCTTTATTGAAAAAGACCTAGTTTTTTTAAATTTTCCTTTTTTTTCCTTTGAAATGATGCCACACATCTACAAGAAAAACAAAATCATCTAAAACAAATATGTGTTTACACGTGTATGTGACCGAAACTGGTTCCACTGCCGAGCGGCAACGTGGCGCACTGGCCACTTCCGCTCGGCAGCGGATCTCGTTCCGTGTGAACCATATGAGCATTTTCATTTGAGCCCGTGGCTCCACGACAAGAAGAGGACGGTTCACAAATAGCTTTCCCATGTTGCACATCTTTGAACGAAGACTAGCTCCAACGTCGGGAGGCCTGTCTCTGTCCGGCACTGTCATCATGCATCATCAACAATATGAAATTATCAGAAAGCAGCAACATGAGGATCATATTGCTGCATGATTTGTTTGCTCGTCTGGCCACATGCCATCCACCAGCACTAGGCCTGGACGTCGAGCCAGCTCGGCTTGGTTTGCTTTGGCTCGAGCGAGCTCCAGAATAATCGGTTTGGTTTAGCTTGATACGAGTTCAAGCTAACTTTTTTTGTTCGCGAGCTCATACCGTAAAATAAAGTTAAAAATTAGATCTTTTTTGAAATAGAGAAAAAAAATTTCTATTTCAATACGATTTTTTTTATCAAATTGAAATGATTCTTATGAAATTCCTATATGATTCATGTGAAAATCTTGTTTCTAACACTATGATATAAAATCATATGATATCTAATAACAATTCAGAAAAACAAACATGTTCTTTCCCTCCAATGTTTATTTCTCTATAATATCATGAATAGTTGTGGAGTTTGTTTGGCTTGCAAGCTGCTCGCAATCTAGCTTGGCTTGGCTTGTACATGAAGCGAGCTAAAAAATGAACTTGACTTATTTGAAAATCTGACGAGCCGAACCCAGCCGAGCCAAATCGAGAACGAGCTGAGCTGGTTTGCGAGCTTCAAGGACTATCCAGCACCATCGTCGACACAAGTCTGATACCACCACTCACTCACTGCATGACAGTAGTCGAAACCTCCCGCGGTTTTAGTTCTCTGCAGTACGCGGGTTGTGCATAGTTGTTCATATATATATAAAGGACACTTCGCGGCCAAGTGCCTGGGGCGCTTGCTAGCTTGCATGTGCGGTTGTGCCCTGCAAAGAATTAGCGAAGCAGTTCATCTCACTCACTTTGCGTCGTCTAGCTAGCGCCATTCCAGTGCTGAATTATTTCTTGCTATCAAATCTCTGAGAGAAGCTTAATCTGGTAAGTAATTGGATTTTGTTAATGATATATTCCATCCGTTTCAAGATTTATATAGAGCATCTTAGGTGTGGGTAGTCCTACCTTATTAGGTGGAATAGAGGATAGCTACAACATGACTAGTTCATTCTAGTACTGTAGTTCCAGTACATGCATAAATTACTATTTAAATACTCACTTTAAGGTCCTTTTTATTTGAGCTGGAGAGTTTTTTGATGCTCGAGTGATGGTTGAAGCTCTAAGTGATACTCAGAATTTGATGCTCGAGTGAAGGTATGAAGCTCCATGAGTTTCTTGTCACAGTAGTAAATTGCAATCATCGTAGCACTTTAGGGATCGATTAGCAGACACGCTTATGGCTGCTTTGGCTGCAATACTGTACTAAATACAGAAGGCCGCATCTATTCTTGGCACGCTAGGAGCTATGGCGTTGGGCTCCTGGTTGATCCTGCTGCGTGTATCCTTCATGCTGCCAGCTCGAGGACAGAGAGCAGCAGTAGAGGCCGGCGACAGCGTGAGAACGCTTTGTTCTTTGTGAATAGAAGGAAACAGAGGAAGGGGTTACTCATGTTTAGGCCTCTTTTTTATCATAGTATATATTTCACAGGAATCACACAAGAATCATTAGTTAAATACCATAGAAATATGTGAATTTAGGAAAAACTCATGCAATTCAAAGGGGAGCCTTAGCCTATGAATTGGTCCTTGAATCATGCTTTTAGGCTCTTTTTATGTACGAGGGCTCATTGTACATTGGTCGATCTTTGACATTACCCATGGATTTTAGGGAAGCTACAGGACTTACCACCATAGCCAAAGGTTTCAAAGCTTGACACGTACGGTTAAATCATTTTATTCGGTTTTAGAAGATACTTCATCTGTTTTAAAATTGTTGTCATAGACTACAATTCTAATTTATCAAAAATAAACTAAAGCTGTCGCCCAACAACAGCTATTTTAGAATGGAGGAAGTAAATCACAAGAAGGATTGATATTCAAACTTGTTTCCTGATAGGGTGGAGTGGTAGTTTTCTTTTTTAGTGAAAACTAGAGGGGACAAGCCCCTTCAATGCTCTATTGATTAAAAGAAAGGGTTTTTCAATACAAAGATGAAAAAAAAATAGAGAAACCAAAAAGGGAAAGGACCACTGAAAAGTCTGTTGTCCATTGCCTTAGCTGCTGAATGTGTTTGTCTCTTTCATGATGGACAACCATTACAAGCTCTTTGAAGAAATATTACTCTACATGATGCCACAGAGGGACCAACGTGCATATTTTGGTTATAGGAGTGTTGTTCGAAAATTTAGTAATTTCATACTTGCATACATATAGACATGTAATCTGATCTTGCAAGGTCATGGACAGGTTCTATAAATCGAGATGGCTGGGCCTGTGGAGCTAATTGGATTGGTGGCCGCGATCTCCCAGCTCGCAAGTCAGATTTTGAGGCTGGCGATGACGGCTGAGCGCAATAGGGAGAACTGCAAGCAGCTCAGCGAGCGTGTGTCAATGATCAACGAACTCATGGAGGTGCTTCATAGTCAGTGGACGCCAGACCCTATGACGAAAAGAATGTTGGGAAATCTAAAGGTCACCCTCAACGATGGAGTGACTCTCGTTGAGTCCTGCCAAAAGAAGAGAACTTGGTCACGTGTCTTCAAAACTCATAACGAAGCCAGCTATTTTGATGACCTCGATAAGCGGATCTCCCAAATCCTGGAGCAATTCCACATTGCCAACATGATACTCCTTGTGAACGTCAACAAGGACCGCTTCTTCACGAATGTGCTTGAGAAACTGCTCGACGATGGCGCTTGCAGGCGCTTGCCACAGGTAACAAAATCTAGCCAGCCTATGTGCCGCTCTGTAGATATTTTAAAGAATCAAATACATAATCTTCCACCTAATTTTGCAACTCATGTTCAGTAACAGTAGGCAACTCATGTTTAGTAACAATAGCCACCTAATTCATGTTTAGTAACAGTAGCCACCTAATTCATGTTTAGTAACAGTAGGCAACTGTTTGTCCAGTGCCAAGAAGTCTAAACTCCAATGAATAAGGCCCATGCCTTCACAAGCCCCAAACAATTGTTTATAAAGCACAATACTATGTGTCATCAAATCTTGCTGTTCAGAAATGATACATTGTTCAGCATCAAGTCTACTCTATCTGTCCCTTGGGGGCCAGTGCAAAAATTATGTCATCTCTACTCTATCTATTTTAAATCGTTGACGTCAGAAGAGCAAGGACTCTAGTTCATTTTTAAGCTCTATAGTTTTTATCATAATAATAAAAAGTAAAAATAAAGAAAATACATAATCCTATGGAGTGAATTGATGATTTTTTTTTTGTAATCCCAGAACAGGAAGGAGGAGCTGAAGTCATCTATCATGAGCTTGTCTAAGACTGACAATATGTCATCGGAGACAAAAAGAATACTGGAATTGTTGAAAAGCGAACTTGCACACGGGTAAACTAATTAATGTTCATCAATAAACATGAGTGATGTTATATTTATGCCATTGAACATTGACATGTAGGGGCCTTGGTGCAACGGTGACACCTCCTCGAGGACGTGGAGGCAAGGAAGAAGCTTGGACTGACGGCGACACTCTGAAGACAGAAATCATAAGCCTCGTTACGTACATTGTGAAGGAGGTGTGGGAACTGAGGGATGACAGGGACGAGATGCAGCAGCTGGTGAAATTGGTGCAGCTGGTAGGCGACCTCATGCAGGACCCCCAGTTTTCCCAGGCGTTGCCAGATCCAACAACGAGAATGCTGGTGGGACGATTGAAAGATGATCTCCAAGAAGTGTCTGACGAGATCCTATGGTACAACCGCAAGCGGAATACGATTAAGCGGGCTATGCTATGTGGGCCTAATGATGCCACGGGTGACTATGTCTACATACGCAAGCTTGCGTTCAAGATTGAGTACTACGTCCAAGTCCTCCCCGTCATCATCATTAGTCAGATGTATGAACAGAATATCTCGCGTGCGTAAGTCCTCACTGTTATCACCCTTATGAATGGGTGTAATTAAACAAGTTTCATGTACTATACAGGCCGCGTGTTTCAGTTCCTTGTCCATTTCAGGTTTTGTAAGACTGTTATTGATCAATTTGCCTCGCTTTTGGATTGCAACTTAGAGTCTATTGTTCTTTTCAACTTTTCTCAATTTACTTGTCATATTCATTTTCCAATACACTTTTTCTCTATTTTAAGTATCTCTCTCTTCTCTTTTTTTCAATATGTACATCCTATCCTTTCCATCCTCCTTAATTCCTATGCAGACACTCAAAACATCAAGTAAAATAGGACAAATTAAGGGAGTAGTACATTTACCATAGATTTAACTTTTAAAGGAACTATGATTTTCAAAATGTGATTCAAAATTATACTATTCACCCCCTTGTAAAGTCATGAAACGTTACAAGGATCATGTAGTAAGGCCCTGCTTTAAGCATATGAATTTCACAGGAATTACACAAAATTTTCATAGAAATCATTCAATTTTACAGAAAAAACATAGAAATTTCGAAAATTCCCGCATGCCTAAATGTTTTACCCTTGTCTAGTGCCCATAGATCCTTATCCTCCAAATGATTTAATCGCACGCCCTCAATAGCTGGGTGCATTGACCCTCATTTAGGCCCCCTTTGTTTTGGATTTTTAAACAACTTCAGCTCCGGATTCTCCAAGAATCTATACCAAAGAGTCCAACACAAAAAGGATTCTGCTCCTTGGTTGAAAAAGCGCTTCTGGTAATGAAACTAGGAGCTGAAATCTTCTCAATCGATGCTCCAACACAGCTCTTTGGAAAGGCCCAGGAGTCTACCTTCAAACTTGGTGGATAATTACAAGAAAATTGCCACTGGCCATCCTCATCCATGAATCTTCAAGGAGCCTACGCACCATTCTGCTCCCCACTCAAAAACTCCAAAATAGAAAGGAACACCGCCGCCCCTCTGCTGTGGAGCTCGCCCTACTGCACGCGCCCTCATGAACGTCCTCCGCCGCCCCTCTGCCGGTGGGAAGGAGGGCTCCCAGTTGGCAGCCCCAGATCTGGGGGGACATGGAGGAGAGGGCGACACATCTACAGACATGGATAGCTCCAATCCACGATGACCGCCGATGCCACTTCCACGTCCTCGAATCGCTACCACGACGAGCGTTGTCACACCCGGTTTTAAGGTCAAAATGAAGTGATCCTTTATGTGTGCCCAATAATTAAGTTTCATACATAAAGTGACTTCATTAATAAAAAAAACAAAACAATGTCATGAATAAAAAGAAAAAAGAATCGATTACCGAAATGCTGCGAACAAAAATAAGCGTAGCACAGCTACTACAGTCAGTCGGCCGAAGAGACAGTATGCCTAGACTTCAGCTCATGTGTCTTCAATGTCCTTCCAAACTTTTTTTTTAACTGAGCAGGATTTATAAAGACAAAGTTGAGTACGGGATGTATTCAGCAAATATGAAAAAAATGACAAATGGTAACAAATAAGACAAAGACAATATAGAGTTCTTTTGTATAAAAGCGCAAAATAGAGACACAATTCCTATTAAATACCTATTTACTAAGTGATAGACATCGAACACTTATAAACCAACATGCTCACAGCCTACTTAGCTGTAGCACCAACATAAGAACCAATCATAATCTCTCACTATGATCACCAACCATACTCAATCCCACTAACCATGCGAGGGTCATGCGAGGGTCCATGCAATGCTCATGACCTTAAGAACAGCTGCCATGACAGTTTTAACCTTGCAAAGGTTGTACACATTCCCCACGAGAAGTGATTTCATCCTCTATTTTCAGGTGGACTAAAGAATCTCCATTCTGCCTGTGTCAGCTGTGCATTCGCACACTTCTTTTGGTGTGAAGGCCAGGAGATCACTTCAAAACTTTTTTATGGCTTCCTCTAGCTTATACGTGCCCACTGAGATTTCACCTATCAGGCACTAACCGTAATCTAGAAAAGGTCCCCTCTTGTGCCAGATGATTCTCGAGAGTAACCCTCTCTTCCTCACACATCTCTCTCCGAGTAAATCTAGACATACCCCGCTTTCCTCGCTCCACTGGTTGGCACGCACAGAACTGATCTCCACCACTTACTATGCTAGGTCGCACCCATACTTGGCTCGTGGTTGTACGATTGCATATAGGTGGTCGCTCTATGAATCGGTCCTTAGATTTGGAAAAATAATTTACCAAAGGATAGTGTCGGTAACCCCGCACACAGCCCTACACCAACCATATCACCCAAATTCCTAATATCTATGTTGCTTTTAAATAACCCATTAATCCTCGTGAAGCAACTATAATAATAAATCAAAATTAATATCACCCATCATAACAAAAGAAAGCTAAGCATGTAATCTACCCAACAAAAAGGTAAACTAGGGCGACAAGGCATAATAAAGAAAGGCTAAGTAACCCTAACATTGATGCGCAATCAATTTGATACAAGCATGCAATCTACAAGATATATATTTTGTAATATAGGCACAAAATGGTAAAGGGCACTTACCTTTGTAGTTATATTGCTACTCAGTGTTCTTGAAGTCTTAATTCTGAGTCTTCGTGATGCAGATCCGAAGCGTATTCATCTATGCGTGCAACAATCACAACCAAAAATCAAGCAATCAAAACTAAGAATCATATGCAATATTAAAAGGCAATTATGGAGTGGTAACAAGGTTGAGAGACTCACAAAATATCATTAAATAATAGAAAAACTCCAAGGTATTAGATGATAATAAATGACAGACAGTTGCAACACGTCTGGCTGTGCACAAATAGCACTGCAAAGATATGCGCATTTCTGATGATTGGCTACAAGATTCAAGAAAGTATTTGAATGGAAACGTGGATAATTATATGGAACACAATGAACACAAGTTGACTCGGATTGAATTTAACTTGAAATGTGGATTGATGAGTTAGATCTAGATTTAGTTCTGTGGTGGCAGTTGAGAAAGAAATCGCGTTCTTGTAGGAACTTTGATGAATCTTGGCAAATACTTTGGGGGTTGAGAATTAGATTCTCTGGAACACAATATAGTATAAGAATTTCATCAAGGGACGGCAGCAATTGAGAAAAACAAGGAATAATTACTAATCCACGCGCTGGATAGATCTGGAGCAGATAGCAGCAGTTATTGCAAAGCAGATTCTGGATGCTACAGATCTCAAATGGCCATGAATTTTGGATATGTTTTAGAGGACATCAAGGCGCACCGGTTGGCAAAATTTGGCGCAATTTGGTTGGGTAGATCTCCGGGAACGTCGATGACAATCAGAGCCATGGTGGCTGGTCGCAAGTGCCTAGGAAGAGATGAATACGACGGGGTTGGGGGAGAACGTGAGTAGGACATGGGGAGCTATAAGAAGGGTGGGGAATATAAAGAAAAAGAGGATATTTAGTAGTTTGTTGAGTATTGTTTTGTCGTTGAAAACTCATAGATTATTCTGAGATATCGAATCTAAATAGGATGGATTGGATTAAAAGAGAACACATGGACTAGTCTGAGCCTTTGGATTTGAAACGGATGGTGTGGCTTTAAAAAAGATCAGAGGGGTGGATGTGATCTAATCTCGGCTGTCACTTAGATCCAACGGCCTAGGATGGATCGTGGCCGGTGGCTATTTCGTGGACGGGTGGCTCAGGGCAGCCGGTTAGGGAAGGTGGCGACGAGTGGGGCTGGGGTGGCGGTGACAGAAGGGAAGGAGGGAGGGGTGACCAGGATGGAAAGCGTGAGAAAGTGAGATGAGTGGGCTGTGGTTGGGAGGGGAATTTTTTTTTGCAGGTTATTATAATTATGTCAAAATAGAGATAAATTCATTTGAAAAGATTTTGGGTTGAAGGAAAAATTTGAAAAGTTTTTATTATTAATTCAAAACATTTATTTAGTTCAAGAAATTTGAGAAAACACCCCTTTTTGAAATGAAATAATTTATTTTTAAAAGACATGCAAAAATTCTTTTATAAAAACAAGTTGAATGATAATGAAAACATTAAAACTTTATTTTTAAGCCTATTCTAAATACATTTAGAATTCCAATATAATATAAATAAATCAAAAAACAAATTTTTTTAAATATTTAGAAATTTTACTTTTTATTATTGAAAAAAGTTCACATCTCCAAATTAAAAAATTTGGGGTGTGACAAACGTCGACGTGGTGGACTGGTGCGGCGGATTCGGCCCAACTAGCGTGTGGGTGGGGGGCTGGCGGGGTGACTCCGGCACGGCAAGTGCAGAGGGCTGGCGCGGTGACTCCGGTACGGCCAACGCGGGCGGCTCCGACAAGGCAGTGTGGCCAGGCGTCTCGGGCATGGCCACCACGGGCATGTGGCCAGGCGGCTCGGGCATGGCCGCCACGGGCGCGTGGTCTGGCATCTCGGCTTGCCAGAGTGGTGGTCACAGGGCCCTGGGTGGTCTGCCATTGCTGCATCAACCCTTGGACCTAACTTCTTCCCTTCCGGCCCCAGCACCGCTGTATTGTTTCCAGGGCCATTTGCGACAACCGGCAAGGACACCAACACTGGGAGCGGGCCTTCGCAAAGATCCTCGGTATGTCGTGGAGGTGGACGTCGTGGTGCAGCCGCCGCGGTAGACGACATAACACCGGTGCAAGCTGCAGCAAGTGCCTGCAAAAGGAAATGAGGCTCGAGGCCACAAGCTCCTCCAAGCACCTATGATGATATTCTGGACCTCACAACTTATACAACTGATTCAAGGTATATGCAATGCTCGAAGAAAATGTATTTGTCACTGATATGGTATGCTCTATATAGATGTCACAGATACGGTATTTCTAGTCAAGTTGTATGCACGGCTTAGATGAGGTGCTAGTCAACACGATCCTTATTAGAAAATATGAGGTGCTTATTTCTCGTCAAGTGGCAACTAAAATGTGTATAACTACACTTATTTTTATTAGAAAAAATAAGTGGTAACTGGAAAGTATAAGAAACTAAAAATACAGATACTGTGATACCCTACTAATTTGGAAATACACTTATCGGAATACATTGTGTCTACTATATTTTAATGTAGCTGTTGTTTTTACCGTATTATAATTTAGAAGCGTTATTATTTGATACATGGAGAAGAGGTTCAGAGTTGTAATTTTGTCAAACAATGTGGCCAATTGGTCTAAGAACAACCTTAGGATATTTTGTGAAATATGTGCTGAAGAAGTAGCCCTTGGTAATCGTTCAAACACTCATCTGAACAAGACTGGTTACAAGAATCTGATCAAAAAGTTCAAAGAAAGGACTGACCTTTCCTATGCAAGAAGACAATTCAAGAATAGATGGGACAAGCTTAAATCTGAGTATAGTATTTGAAACAATTGACAAAGCAGTCAGGAATTGGATGGAAGGAAGGAAGGTACAAGGAATATTAATATGCCAAACGAGTGGTGGACCAGAATCAATGACGTAAGTGTCATTGTTTTTTTTTCACACTATTTCATTCCTAAAGTTTAATATTTAACAAATTTGGTTGTTCATCTTGCAGGATATAAAAGGATCTATTCGGTTTAAAGGGCAAGGTCTCCAAAATGAAGAGAAGCTAGCTGAAATATTTGATGGCCTTTTGAGCACTGGGGATGGTCATTGGAATCCTTCTAGTGGACAGCTTTATCACATTCGTACCTTGCTGCTGAGGGATCAACTAATAATGGAGATGGTCAAGATGATAGTGACAATGATGATGAAGAGAGCGGACCGGAAGATGTGACCCCTAGTAATTCAAAAGGAAACAGAGCTGTAAGGACTGACATGAAAGGAAAGAAACCCAAGACCAGTGGAGGACATTGGTTCTAAAACCAAATGGACAAAATGGTGGCTATGAATGAGAGAACTGTTGCATCTTGTGAGTCTATTGCGAACAAGGAGGACGAAACTGGTATTTCTATACAAGAAGTCATGAAATTGGTGAAGGGTTGTGGAGATGTTCCTGGGACAGATGAGCATTTCACTGCAACTCTTGTGTTCACTACGAAGGCTGAAAGAGAAATGTTTATGACCTTGGAAACTCATGAAGAAAGATTTAGTTGGCTAAGAAGGAAACATCAATGGATCACTAGACATGATATTGCTTAGACTCTTGCAGTTGCTGCTAAAACTCATTATGTTGCTTAGATTATTTCTGCTACTGTTAAAACTCATTTATGTGTGCTCACTGTTAAAACTCATTGTGTGCAGCCATGGTAGTGGTTGATTCAGTGCAGTGCCTTTCTAAGATGCTTTTCTTGTAATCTTGCACTTTCAAAATGATGCTAGGTTAAAGTTTTTGTGTGCTCATACTGGTAAACTGCTTATGCTCATATTGTTAAACTATTGACAGATGCTTTTCTTCTGATTCTAAGATGGATAGAAGTGACTTTGATAAAGATGAGTGGAGATGAAAGTTTTGCCATGCGTTCACTACAAAATAATCTTTTTGCAACTGCATTGGTAATAGGAAAGTACTACATGACCTATTATGACAAGAATGAGCATAGGATCCCAGAACAAAGTGGACTCAGTTTTGTGATGGAGGTTTTGAGACTCCACGTGGTTCACATATGGTCTTCCGAATGAATGCCACCCTGTTTTACAGCTTGCATGATCTACTAGTTAGTAAGTATGGTCTCACCTCCTCTACAAATATAACCTCTATAGAACTTCTTGCAGTGTTCCTTGTCATCTGTGGCCATGGTTGGTCTAATAGCGCTGTTCAACATATTTTCAAGCATTGTAATGAGACGGAAATTTGGTGAAGTTCTGGATGTATTGGTGGCAATGTGTAAGGATTACATAAGACCTATTGATCCAAACTTCTCTACTACACACACTAGGATTACTGGTGTCAGGATAATATACCCGGGGTACATATGGACTTGGCCTGGATACAGAGGCCCAACAGCAAGGCGCGGCCCGCGAGCTAGTTTGCGGCTCACGAAGCGCTTCGCCACATGAAGACCAGACGAGACAGCCCGACCCCCGAGGGTTGGGATCACCCGAAGAGACCGGCCTGGTCGCTCGTGGGTCAGGGCCGGGAAACGGTGGAGTCCGACCACCAGCAAACGACGAAACCGCCTCACGAGCCCGACCCCAGGGGGTCGTCCACCGCCTTAGCCACCAACCCCTGACAAGCGCAGAGACTCTTGACACTGTACATCAGGAGGCAAAGCAACCATGTAGGGGGTAAAGCAGTTCAGCGGGCAGTAAAGCAAACGGTAAAGCAACCTTTGTCCCCCAATGCTGAATAAAGGATGGACGAAGGACATCGACAAGAAGCTCCAACGCTCAGAGACGTCAGAGAATCAACTTCTCAGAAGACCGCGGCCCCACTCATCAGGGGGCCTCCAGTTTCCTAGACTCTAAGCCTTGTAACCCCGATCTGGCCCCTGTAAAAAGGGGGGCATCGGGGCTCTAGACGACAGGTTAAAGCAAGGGTTTTATAGTTTCTAGTCTTTAGCGATACAATCCACATACACATGTTAAGGTTCTTGCTCGAGCAAGGACTCTTCCGCCATTGTAACCCCGTTCAGAGATTATACTACACCCACACTCCCCCGTGGACGTAGGGTATTACACCTTTGTGGTGGCTCAAACCGAGTTAATCCTCTGAGTCTTGCGTAGACTAGGTCACCTTGACAAGAAGAGCGCACTGAATTCCTCTTCGAATACGTAAATCGTATTGTGCCGATGGTCAGAACACTGACAGTTGGCGCGCCAGGAAGGGACGCGTCGTGTTCATCACTTCGAGTTCGTTGATGACTTTGATCTTCGCTTTGGTGTGGGAGTCTTCGATCCCCCACCTCCGTTTGGAAGCTTCACGGTCGTCGTTGCTCGGGATGGTCAGTCGTGGCACGTCACCGTCTTCACTACCGGCCAGGCCTTCCTCCTCTCGGGAGCTTGGACTTTGTCACCGATCAGAATGACGAACGTCGTCTCCGGGCCTCGCGCTCGAAGCGTGCTGGCCAACGTCGCCGCACTCGGGCAACACAGGGTCTCCGAGCTTGCGTGACTCTTCTTCGACTTAATCCAACTGGATCTCCGCGCTTGCTACGCACAAGAAAGCTAAGTCACCTCGCTTTGACTCTCGGACACCTAGCCCTAAAGTGCTTCGTCCTCCTGCTTCTTCCCAGTCTTCTCTTTCCTGGACTGGCCGCCGGCCATTCGTGCAAGTTTGGAGGTGATGCGCGGGGGTGCTGCACTCGCGATCTTCTTGACCAGCTGCTTGATCCTGAGCTGGCGCAGCTCTGGTTGTGCCGCTCGGTGAGGGTTAAGAGTAACGCCCCACCGCGTGCCCCGACTCGCATTAACCAGCTCGAGCAGGCGTAGCTCCAGTTGTGCCGCTCACGAGGCCCGGTTTAGGCTGAAGCAGCTATCCTGTGCCGCCCGCCACGGACTCTGGCCGGCGGCTTGGTCCTCGGCTACAAAAGCAGCACCATGGGTCTATTACCGAGCAGCGCCGTTTATCGCTCATTGTCCCGTGTGAGTTCAATCTGGTCTTTCTCTGCTGAGTCAAGATAAGTCTGCTCAGCTTTGGGCGGCCATGCTGTTTGGCTCGCCCTCTTTTTTTCTCCTCTTTTCCTACCTTCTTTTTTGAAGTAAAAGTAGGAGTTTTAGTTCTCAACTTGTGGTGGCAGAAACATGGGTAGCAGCAGTTCATCAAGTTTACTGTGGCGGCCACTACATAACGGCGCTTCTCTCTGACATCGTGGGGGCTCATTTGACTTGGTGCAGTGGCACAGCGTCCGTGACTAGCAACAACATCGACCAAAACACAACGGCACGCCTTCGACTCTCTGCGTGTGGTTCTGACCCGCGGAGCTCCTACCGCTTGCACTTGGTTCCGACTCGCGGTGCCTTCGACTCTCTATGCGTGGTTCTGACCCGCGGAGCTCCTACCGCCCGCGCTTGGTTCCGACCCGCGGTGCCTTCGACTCTCTGCGCTTGGTTCCAACCCACGCAGCTCCGACCGCCCAAGCTTGGTTCCGACCCACGGCTCCTTCGACTCTCCGCGCGTGGTTCCGACCCACGCAGCTCCGACCGTCCGTGCTTGGTTCCGATCTGCGGCGCATTCGACTCTCCGCGTGTGGTTCAGACCAATGTCTTCAACTGTCACGAGCCTGTCCCGACCCGATGTCGACCACAAGGCCGAAATTCTCAAGTCTTCTCATTTTTCATCAGCTTTGGCACAACAGGCATGTCCTGGTCCAGTTTGCCACCTCGCCTCGTCACTCTGCAAGGAGTTGGACGATGGTTCCTCATTTTCACCCAAAATTACCCAACGTCGACCGAGTCGTTGCCTCTACCGTTCACCAGTCGACGGCCTATGCCTATCGAACCTCTCGAAGGTCTACCCTGGGTTCTAAAGGCTATGGCTGATTCACTGTGAGGGCACGCGCTGAGAGTTCAGTCGAAGTAGTCGTTGGGCAAGAGTAGCAACGTCGTCACCCCGTGGGGGGATAGTACGAGGTTCAGTCTGTTCTCACGAAGTTCTCCCAGCTTGACCGACCCGCCCTCGCGCTTGTATACGTGGTGGATGCTAGTCTGCTCCTATCGAATCTCTCGAAGGTCTGCCCTGGGTTCTAGGCTATGACTGACTCACCACTTGTATACATTCCATGGACACTTGGTCGAGAGGATAACCTCGCGAAGCAGATCCTTCTCCACAACACCCAAACGTTGTTGGAGCCTTTTCTAAGGAATGCGACTATTTCTTGCCGGCCCCCGAGCGCCTTTTCGGCAGGGGCTGAAATATTATCGCAGGATCTCCACGAGGACACGCTCCTCAGCGAAAGGGTTTTGACCCTATGGTCCGGCTACCGAAAAGCCCGAATCCTCTTCTCGACTCCGGTCGATTGAATGCTCGAGGACATACTCCTCAGCGAAAGGGTTCCGGCCCTATGGCCTGGCTACCGAAAAGCCCGACTCCTCTTCCCGACTGTGGTGGGTTGACTCCTCTTCCCGACAAGTTCCTCAACGAAAGGGTTTTGACCCTATGGTCCGGTTACCGAAAAGTCTGACTCCTCTTTCTGACCCGGTCGGCACAACGAACGAGGACATGCTCCTCAGCGAAAGGATTCCGACCCTATGGTCCGGCTACCGAAAAGCCTGACTTCTCTTCCTGACCTGGTCAGTGGAACACGGGAGGACATGCTCCTCAGCGAAAGGGTTCCGACCCTACGGTCTGGCTATCGAAAAGCCCGACTCTCCTTTGCCCAACTCTGGTCGGCTGAAGATATCACAAATCAACAGAATAACCCCCCGACCGACTCTTTAGGGTCTCGGAGGCTACGCCCTATGGGCGTGCTCATGTGCACCCGTAGGATTCTTTTCTCGAAGACCGAAGACTAGATCCCTCGACCGAACCGCCCTCGACCGAACCTTCGGTTCGCCCGAGAGCCCGAGGACTACGCCCTACGGGCACGCTCGCGCGCACCTTTAGGATCAACAATCAAAGATCGATGACCAGATGAAGATTAACCCCCGATCAACTCTTCGTATCGCCAGGGGGGCCGGGGGCTACGCTCTTGAAAGGATCAAGTGACCGAGAAAGGGGGTTGAATTGGGCACTCACTAATTCTAACTTTTTTACCACACACTATCAACTAGGGAGCTAGCACTCAATTTCTAGTGTGCTAGCGATAATATAACACTCAAAGAACAACATAAAATGCTAGAGGCTATCAATAAAAAACACTAGAGTTAGGCTAAAGATAAATAAGATCAATAACCTAGTCTAGAGAGATAAATCAAGGACGGAGCTAGGAGCTCGCTAGACAAAGGATAGTAAACAAGGTAAACTAGCTCGAAGCTAAGCAAGGCATCAAGCAACTCCTACACATGCTAGTTATAATATCAAAGCAATCAATCAAGATACACTAGCATGAGAGTCGCCATAAGTGAACTAGGAGTAATATATCAAAACAACTTGCATGAATAAAAGAGCGGAAGGTAAATGACAAGTAGTAAAGAGAGAAGGGAGGCTCAAGATTTTTTCTCGAGGTCTCAGAAGGATGGCGCCTTTCCCTACTCTCGTTGGACCACTCCTATCGGAGTCCTGGTCCCTCCCGTCGTTCTCGGAACGATGCTGACAAGGGTACGTTTCACTCTCAGAGTGAAGTCACCGGTGACGCGGCTATTGCACATAATACCTAAGCGCTAAAACAAGCCTACAAGGCTCAGGCACTCACTCTTGGTGTCCCTTTCAAGTGGAGGACATGAAGCCGCTCATAAACTTGTGACGTCTTCCACAAACGCCACAGAAGCTCAATCACCAACTTCTAACTGGTCTAGGCTGCATAGACCAAGAGTAACAAGTCTAAGACACTCCTCTCAACCCCACAAGCTCTAAGAATGTATAGATGCTCTTTGTTACTTTTTACAAGAACTCAATCTCACTAGATGCTTCTTTGTGCTCTCTTTGGTGACCTTTGACTCTCACAAATGATCTCCCGAATTCTCTGGCCACAGGTAACCTCCACAATAACTCCCTCAATGGTTTAAATAGGCTCTAAGCCATGAAACAACCGTTAAGTGCCGTTGCCAAAAAGCTGACTGCTTTTTAGCAGTCACCGGACTATCCGATGACTGGGACCACCGGACTGTCCGATGACTCCTGATCTTCAACTAGAAGAAAACATCCTCTCTGTAATCCATTTCATATGACACCGGACTGTTTGGTTCATACTATCACCGGATTGTCCTGTGAATATCCCTCTTGGACTTCCAGAGACACCTCTTTTGGGCTTCAACTTCTGGGCTCACTAGATTGTTCGGTCACCAACTCGTAGATTCTTGAGATAAGCATATGTTTCTACATCCAACAAGTTAGTTCATGGTTCTCACTCAATCACCAAAACATTCATACCTTTGAGGTATTCAATACTTCAAAGGTCATGAAGCTTACAATCTCTCCCTTTTTGGTGATTGATGATAATCATGACAAACATGATCGAGATAATATCGAAAAGATTGAATTTAAGCACAAGACAATGTATAAGAGTAAAGGAGTCTTACCATCTCTTGTCAATAAGCCCAAAACAGCACGGGGTTTCATACCTTTGCTTTGTTCTCCCTCTTGATAAGTGCATATCTTACTTTTCTTCTCTTCCTTGATTGATTTCTTCTTCTTCGTTTCTCTCCTCATTCTTCTTTCTTTCTCTCTCCCTCTTCATCATCTATCAATAAGAAATAACCACAAGATGAGTAGAGAGCAAAGGAGTAGTAAATAAGAGATATCATCCTCGATCATAACCATCATCGTCGATCATCATTCTCTCCCCCTCATGATCATGTGCATTTCTCACCCAATCCTCCTTGATAAGTGAACATGTGCATTTCTCTCTCTCCCTTTGTCATCTATCAACAAAAAGAGAACACCCAAAGAGACAGATAATAGAGGAAATATCGACAAAGAATGTATAAGTATAGAAAGATATTACCGAATTTTGTCATGCTTGACCTTCCTCCTATCTTCTCTCAAGTGTATTCCTCTTCCTCTTTATCATTCGACTTTTCCAAGGTCTCCCCCTTGATTGAGCATCCATTTCAAACTTGTCTTCATGGTCAACTCTTTGATCAAGAATATCTCTTGTCCTTTGTGTTTGACTTGTTGATCTTTAAGGAGCTCATTTTTTTGATCATGTATCTCTCCACCTTTGTCATTAATCATTGATCATCTTCATATAGCAAATGATCTTCAATAAGCTCGAGGTATAGAGAACTTGTTGCTTCTTCCTTATGGCATCACTTGTGATATTTACTTTTCGTGGATGATACCACAAAGATGAATCAATTTCTCTTCACATTTTCCGTGCTCTTCTTCATTCATGTGATAATTTTGTCATTTATCCATTTTCCCTACACACAATAAATCTAGCAAGACTTGTTTCTTGTGAGAGGTTAGTTGTGCATTAGGAAATATATGAAGCTTACAATGAGATAAAAGCACATAAGAGATGAGGTTTCCAAACCATTCACCAATATGGTGACTTTGTTGCCACTCGAAGCACGTGAGAGTCCAAATCATTTTTCGGTGACAGATTATCACTCGGATTCCATTTTCATTGATGATGATGATGAACATAAGATTATTATCCATTGTATATTTTCATCATTCTTTTACTCCACCTTGGAAAAAATAAACAAAGACAGGTTAGTAGCAAAAACATTGCTTGATTGACCTATACTAACTTTGCTTGTATCCTTTGATACTTGATGAACTCTCTTCATAAATGATGGTGTCCTCCTTAAATTGGTTGATTTTGAATTCCAATACGAGGTGCACATGGCATTTTAGTGTGCAAGATCCTTTTTTATCATAAATGAGACTTGACAAAGATAAACTTTAAGAAACATATTAGTCTCAATAATCTCAAAACATAGGATAAACTCGCTCTAAATGTGTGCATATAAGCATTTGAATAACTTATGAAAATGTCACTTTGTCATGGGAACGACAAGTTGGAAGTATACCCTATATCTTAGATTAGCACAAAGAGGTATGAATAAGATTGTAATGAATTTAAACAAGAGATATGAGTGGGAAAAGTCCTTATATCTTGGTAGCACGGTGGAACACTTGGAGTTGCTTTTGAGGACGAAGTACTCGGCGTTGAGACACTTGGTGGAGGGTACTTGTCATTGTGATTTTGGTGAAGAATGTGTAACCAACATCTTCCTCACTCCAATAGTTCTTCACATTGATAAGGAAGTCTTCTTCTAGTATATTATCCCTTGTTCTTCATCCCTTTTCTATTACTTGCATTTGACCTTACAATATCAAAAGAGAGACAAATGTCAAATGCACACAAGAGCTCCATGGATCATGTCCTTTTGAGTGGAAGGCATTTGGACAAGATCATGAAGCCTCATAACATAGGCTAAACTCCCCCTAGAGTTATGCATACTTATGTTGGAAGGCAAAGTATATGCATATCATTGCATTAAACACATGGGGCAGTTTAAACTATATTATGGCCGGTAGCTAGAACAAAAGATACTTGATTGAAAAAGGTTCTAGGCATACCTTTGGTGAGGAGACATTTATGATGTCACTTGAAGAATCTCATCACCCTTACAAGATATAAAACAAAGAAGCGCATGCAGTGAAAGTCTCCTTTGTGATTTCTTATATGCAATGCATGAGCAAGTATATCTTGCAAAACTAGAACATGACATGTTGATGCAATCAAATTTAAGAACATTGCATAAAAGAAACCTATCCTATGCCAATTTTGACCTATCTCAAGCTTATTCACCATAAGCCCACCCCTTTGCCTTGAGATAGCCAAACCATCTTCTCAAGCTCTTCTCTCATGCTTATGAATATCTCAAGATGGTTAGGCATTGACTAATTTTTTTGTATGTTTCCTTTTAGTTAATTTTATATGATGCATGGAACGCAAAGCATACTGATTCACAAAGGAGTCTAAGGAACCATGCATTGAATGGAAGAAAAACACTACAACTCTTATGGCCACAGGTTACCTCCTTCATGATTGGATTGGCTATTGAAGTTCATGACACTTGTGGTATGCCGCTGGCATCATACTTAACTGACACTATTGCTAATTGTAATGTCGTATGCCGCTGGCGTTATAAATGACCGACACTATAACATGATGTAACTTTAGTCACACTATTTGTGTTCATATCAATTTACATTCTTCTTTTTTTATTATATAATAGAAATAAGTAACGTTAATTTATATTAGAAATTCGTAATATTGTTCATCAAAGATTTTGTGGTATGTTAATTGGTATTGTCACTACTGTGATGTCGCTCAAAGATGACGTCATCATTCTTACCCAACACTATTGTTCACTGTAATGTCGGCTTCTGCTAACGTCATACTTGACCGACACTGTTATATGACGTAATGTTTAGTCCCACGTCGACTATTCTTGCAAGTGTCGACCAGTTTATAAGCTCTCGCTGTCTGTTGTAGTCCCAGGAAGCGTGTAAACTTTATGAGCCTATTGGGCAGTGTAGGCTTCTGGCCGACCTATACTGCCCAATAGGCACATATCGTTGTACGTTCTTCTTTTTTTCATGTCACAATAAAATAAGATGAATGGTCAATGGAGATGTTTGAAATTTTAAAAAAGATACTTATTTTGGGATGGATGGAGTATTTTGGAATGGATGTAGTAGTGATGTCGGTCAACTATGATGTCAGCAAAACCGACACTTGATTATGCAACAGTGTCGTCAGCTGATATCACCTAACGAACATTGTTGAGTTTTAATAATTTTGTTTGCTGGTGACATCATCATTACTGATACTATTGCTGGGTGTAATGCCGTTTGCCGCTGACCTCATATTTGACTGCCACTATTACATAAATTTAGTCCCACCTTGACTCTTCTTGCAAGTGTCGACTAATTTATAAGCTGTAGCTTTCTGTCGTTATTCGAGGAAGCATGTAAACTGTATGGACAAACTAGACATTGCAGCGGCCATGCAATGTCCAATCTGTCCATAATGTTGTACGTTCTTCTTTTTTATTATATAATTATATATTAGAATGGAGAGAATAATAGTATTTTGGAATGGAGGGAAAAATATTAGCCTTAATATCACAAAACAACAGAACACATATTAAGGCCACTAGTATCATTTATAATATGTAATAATTAGATTACAAAACTATGACATCTTTAATTACTTAGTTTGAACTAACATTCCCTTGTCATCATTGCGCATGTAGGGAACAAGTGATGAGTAACTGAGTCTTGCTTCAAAGATATTTACCATTTCTGTATTCACAAAAAAGGAACCTCATCAAACTAGTTGTATTCTTCATCATCTGTGACATTTATCAACCTCGATGATTCTTTTTTTTCGGATAACAATGTGCTTCTTCTCGTGTTTGGGCTCGAGAACATAAAACACTTGTGCGACATGTTGTGAGAGTATTCATGGGTCATCTTTGTGACCTTTGTTGTTTAGGGACACAAGGGTGAAGCCCATTTCATCTACCTCTACACCTTGTGAGTGCTTGACTCGTTGGCACTTAAATACAAGGATCTGTAAAGTTGTTCCATAGTTGAGCTCCCAAATTTCAACAATGTATCCATAATATGTGTTCTTGTTCCCCTCACTGTCTTCGGCATCTACTCTCACACCACTGTTTTGGTGTTGGCTCTTGTCGTCCTTTGTCTTGGTATAAAATGTGAACCCATTGATGTCATATGCCTGCCATGATGTAACTAACATTAAGGGACCAGTGGCCAATAAACACATCATTTTTTCATCTTTTGTTTTACCAATTAGGAGGTTTTGGTTCTTCAACCATGACGCAAAACATCTTTTGTGCTCTTTCATGATCCAATCCTCTGTGAAATGTTTATTTTTTTCATGAAGCTATTGCAAGTGTTGTTGAATGTATGGTGCTACAATATGTAACTGATGAAGGATGTCATAATGTGCATCTCGGACTCTTACAAAACTCTGATCATTGAATGTTTTCTTTTCTTTTGTTCCTTTCCCTAGAAGCCTCGCCTCGTGCCGTGACACCGGCACCACCTATTGGTTTTCTATCTTTCATGTAATCGTTGTAGCACTCAAGAACCTCCTCAGTTGTGTAATCCTCTATCATGGAACCCTCAGGGTGAGCATGATTGCGTACGTAGCCTTTCATAATAGACATATAACGCTCATACGGATACATGTGATGCAGATAAACAGGGTCGAGGATAAAAATTTGATCTACTATGTGAATCATATAGTGCTCCATCATATCAAAAAAAGATAGGAGAAGCACATCTCGAGTTGGCACATAGTCTTCCTCATCTGTTTACGTGTCTTCTCCAACTTAGCAATGTCGATTACCTTCTTGGAAATAGCATTAAAGAAGTGACACATCTGTGTGATTTCGTGTGATGCTATCTTTATGTATGGTTGTTTGACAACCCTGATTGCAATAGCGAGGAATAAGGTGAGCATGGTATAACAGTCATGAGTGTTGTAACCACTCATCTTCAGCTTAGACATTGAGACAAGATTCTTTACGTTCGATGAGAAATCTGTGGGGACTCTAATACCACGTCGTTTGCATACTCTTTGCGGTACAATATGCAGTAGTTCAGACAAATGTGTATTTTTTGTATGCCCAGTGTCAATGGTGACAATAATTTCTTTGCAAGGTACGTGTTAGTTAGCAAAATGTTTGGTTTCAGTAATAATTTGGCTAAGAGCTCTAGCAATTCATTGAAGCTGGTGTCTGACTACCCATTCTTGGCCTTTAGTGTGAGAAGATCATGCATCGTTTGAAATATCGTGCATTCCTTATCACGCTCTTTTGATTCAGTATATAGAAGGTCTTTCGAAGTATTCTCCAAAATCTATAAGTTATCTAAGCCTCTCGATTTGTTCTTCAGTATTTCCTGGCACCCAATGTGGTGCAACAGTTACTCGACATCGAAGCCTTCACAATCGTGACTTTCATGAACCACATCAGAATCGTCGTTTGTGATACCCTAAAAATCTCAACCAAATAAATAAAGCACTCAAGCAATTTTCTATTTTCAACACCCTCCCTTCTATTTTTATTTTAATAGAAAAATCTCATAAAATGTATATAAATTCAAAAGAGAAAGAAAAATTTCAATTTAAAATTTTGAATCATGTCAAGTGCTTAAATGGAATTTTCCCTTTTTCGGATTTATCAAAATTTGTTCGAATTTATTTGAATTTAATTGGAATTGGAAATTTGCTTAAAAAAAGAGGAAAAACGAATCCCTGCGGTTGGGCCGTTTCCGACCCAACCCAC
>BCLH01002927.1:26363-37097 GCA_001602315.1 Zoysia pacifica
TCAGCCTCACGACGAAATTGCTACGGCCACCCACTCCAGTGCACACATAAATTTATTCCTAGCCCAGTTTTAATCCAAATAAAATTCCCAAAAATTCCAAGAAAATCCCTAGTTTTGCAAATACACTCCTACACATTAAAAACCCATTTAGCAAGCCCCATTTGTCTCCACAAATATTCACATTAGTCCTTCAATTTATAGAAAATTACAAAAAGGCACCTACACTTTATTTTCACCACTATTATTACATAACACCTCCGGTTACTGAAATCTTTACACCAATAGAACCGTAAAACCGGACCCTACATTATAGAGCCACTTACCACCCCGAAAACTTTTGTTGAATTTGATTTTTATTTGATCTTCATTCTATGCTCCCTCCGTACAATTTATTTATTTATTTACTTTCTACCGTTATCTGCGTAGACAACGAAGCGCTCGGAGACGAAGAGACCGACGATCTGGAGTACGAAGAAGAGCCCAAGTACGCTTTCGAAGGCAAGCTCTAACCCCTTGATCATATTAATTCTATGTTTTGATTGCGCACCCATATGACCTAAGTGCTTGCATATTTATTTTAATCTATGTTGAAACATTGTGTAGTTAAATACCCTGCTTGTTATTAAGTATTTATATTTATATCAGTTACTTGCTCACATTAAATATGAATACTATCTTGTTACCTGTCGCTAACACCCCCTTGTTAACCATAGGGCTTTCCTCCATTAAAGTCTTTTAATGGACGAAAAGTTGCCTTGATAGTAGAATGCTTAGAAACCCTTATATGATGCAGTGCATCGCCACACCATACACCAATCATCTTATAAAATATGTTAAAGCGAGTTTGGCGGTGTGTGTAAAATAAAGTGGAATGGGTGTTAGCGCAACTGATGATAGGTGATGGAAGGGATGATGTTTTTGGTCGTGGGGCGGGCTCCTAGAACTGTATGTTGTGTGTAGGCTTCGGACTGGTCCACCTGTCGTAGACGAGCGCCGCCCTTGCCATATAAGGACCGGTTCATCAGACCTCAACGTAGTGATTTTGTGCAACCACAGAACCTATCTGGGCGGGACTCACTCCACCTGCTTTGGTTATCTGAAATGACACCTAAGGGGTCGAGAGACACAAGCCGCAGGAGCAGACGTGAGATACTCACGGTCTAGTCTTCGATTACAGCAATAGCCCGTGCCATAGGATCATACTGCCCACCGGTATAGCTCCCTGGTTATGTAATAACCTGTCTGTGTGCGGGGTTCAGGGAACAGACGTGGATGCTCTAAGCCCACGGTCCGGCTCCGAGAATGTGCTATCACGTCATCAAGGACAGGCAAAACCCCTGAGAGATGACCCCTATATGTATCTTGTGGTGGACATTGTGAGAACCTTAGTGTGTGTTGGAGTGAACGTTATACGACTCTGTTGATCAAGAGTAGCATAACATGTGGGTACAGTGTACAACCTCTACAGAGTGTATAATCCATCCGAAATGGCCGTTGTCACGGTATTGACACACTACAGCTTGGGCTCACTTTGATTAGTCTCATACTATCCTTGCTAGAGTGAGTGGGTGTAGTTGTCTGTGTTTTCGGAAAGTATCTGGCTGGGATAGTGGAGGCCCATCTAGTTAAAATTTAAGAACTGGCAGAAATGGAGACTACTCCCCCAGGTCCACTCACTAAAATACTGATAGAATTAAGAACTCTTTTGTCTCTGTTTTGAAATCATATCTGTAGAGAAACCTGCATAAAACTGGCTTTCTGCGAAAAAAAAACCTTAGCCTCTCCTTGTCGGTCTTGTAAGCATGAATACAGCTAAGCACGGGGTTAGAACTTGCTGAGTACTTTAGTACTCACCCTTGCCCTTCGTCGCTCAGATGAAGAAGAAGAGGAAGCCGGACTCAATGGCGATGAGTAGGAACGTCCTGCGCGTAAGTTTGTCTGTGGTTTTTGCTTCTTGTTTTTCCTTTCTTTTGTAATGATTGTGCGAGGATGGCTGAAGCACCTCACTGGCTTGTAATCTAAGTCTTGGATGCAAGACTCTATTGAGGACAATATATATAATATTACTGGCATGAACTATGTATCCATGATGTTCGTGCGTACTAACTACTGATCCAGGGATTGGTACAATGTTCATGAGATATCCCAGAAATGGGGTATGACATCGTTGTTTCTTTCTTCCCTTTGTTCTATGTTGTTTTCTTCTGACCTTGCCACTTCAATGTTGCCTACACCTCTTACCCTCTTTTTGTTGTATTCAATTCTAACTTCTTGTTCTTCACTGCTTGGTGTATTCGCTTGTGTCTCTTCATGTTTGGTCCATATTGAGTAGTTCTCAATAAAATCATTTTTGAACAAGTGCTCACGGATTGTTTTAGGCGTGTTAAACATTACAACATTTTTGCACTTCTTACATGGACACCATAATCTATTTGTTTTCATATGTACATTTCTGGTCTTAGCGGCTTCGACAAATGCAGTGACATTTTTGAAATATAGAAATCCATTTCCGCCAGTGCCATTGTACATCCAAGATCTGTCCTCTATTTTCACAAATCACTAATAGAAAAAAAATAAAGAAAGAAAAATTATAATATGAAGGATATAAAACTAGATATACAATTAATTTTTACTCTCTCCCCTGCCCCCACCCCCACCATAATATAGGTCTTATCATATATGTAAACTAGAGATATAACTATGTAGTAATTCTCTTAGACAAATCAATATAAAGAAAAAATATCAACAAAATTAGTTGGGATCTATAAAATCCTGCCCTAAGTCTACTGTACAACGCTAGGTTTACTTCAAAAACATGAAAACGAGATCCCGCCTTAAACCTACAGTAAAACCACATTATAAGACCATAAAACTTCCAATGATGTCATGAATTTACCTCACAATATTCTTTGATTAAAAACAGAATCAAAACCTTCCCTCCTTGTATTTCAAATTTTTTGATCGCCGTACGGACACACGGTCCGAAACACAATCGATCAGTGTCGGACATACTGAGATCATCACAAACGACACAATACATGCGATAGCAATGTTACCTAACCTACGGCACCAAAAACCGATATTGCTATAAAATGCTGGTTTCAGTTATACTTGACGTCAGCACAACTGACACTGATATGTTTTATTTAGATCACGGTTGCTCGACATTATTGTGTTTGTTTTCGGTGTCGGCAGTGGATGACGTAAACAAAGACCGACACTAGAGTTGTGTTCTGTAAGTATCTGTTGCAAGGGACATCTTCTAGGACCGACACTATTAAGTAACGCCAGCAATTAGTGTCGTTTTGTAGGATGATGTCACTTGTGTCCGACACTGATATTGTCTCAACTGTGTCGGGTCGTGACTTTAGGCGGCCATCGCGGCTTGTTAGTGTCGGCTGTTAGGTTGGGCCGATATTGTTATATTTTTTTGAGTGACACCGTAGGCTCGTTTTGTAGTAACGTGTGTTTAGCGTTGCCACTAGTGCAAGATTTTGATGATGTCCATTAGAAATGCAGCTTTAGTGTTTATTAGCTTGATGACATCTAATGTAAGACAAAAATGACACCATTGGGTTCTGAGTCTGCCTCCGCCACAGCAAGATCATGTTAAAATTCAGCAAATTGTCTTCACTGTGAGTCGCGAAACAATGTGGTTTGCATAGTGTGTACATGCGTCTAGTAGCTCATTTGGACAGCGCTCCACTTTGGGTATTATGGACATTTCTTTCTTTTTGCCTTATCCACAAAATTGTAAGAAGCTGTTTGCCAACAGTCCAAAAAAGTGCTTCTTGCATAGAAGCTGTTTTTGTCGAGAAGCTGTTTTTTTTTTGAAGAATCCGTTTTTGTCAAGAAGCTGTTTCCTAATAATCCACACCAAACAAGGCCTTAGCCTCTAAAGTAGGCCAAAGTACCTTCAAAAAAATTAATCTGCCATTGGCTGTCATGTAAGCAATAACTACATATTTTCACAGTTGTATCTGCACAAATTCAGGTGAGCAAATAAATGTTTCAGGGGGAACTGTTCCTACCCACACATCTTTCCAAAATTTTTGTTGTCCTCCTACCGATCAAGAAGAATGATAGCTCAATTCTTCTCAATTTTGCCACTGCTTGCTATGTGATGGAGATAAATGCTCGATGGATACAGGGGTAGAATGATCTAATTGCCGAAACGATATAGAGGCTGGAACTTTGTTCCCTTATTAAAAAAAAATGCTAACTCTAGACTGAATGTGGACATTGCAATTCAAGATTTGGGATGTAGCGTCAACAGATACGTCGGAAGTTCTGTTTGATTTGTGAACATGAAGTGATCGAGCTCAGTCATTGGCCTCATGCACAGAGGACAGGCTCCAGTACTCTACCTATGTAATGCATCGTAAGTCCATCGTCCACTATATATGATCTCGAGGTCTTGATCATGAAGTTGGTTGTGAGCAGAGTTCACAAAACCGCAGTAAATCGCTCGGTTTTCGCGGTTTTTTATCAAGCCACTGCGGTTCGGTTTTACTGGACGATTGGTTTTCGTTTTAAAATTTTTAAAAAATTTGAAAATTTGAAAAATTTCGGAGTAACGAAAACCGCTAAAACCGCTCGGCTTACCGCTAAAACCGGTGGGTTTCAAATTTTGAATCTAAAACCGTAAAAACCGAGCGGCTAACCGCTGAAACCGCTCGGCTAACCAGTGAAACCGAGCGGTTTACTGTAGCAATTCGTTCAAATTTTGAATTTTCGATTTGAAACGGTTTTCGACCGGTTTTTACGGTTTTCGTGATTTTTGTCAAACCGATCTCGACCGGTTTTAACGGTTTAAACGAAATCATAAACCCTGGTTGTGAGCCGATGCAGAGGATGATAATGAATGTACAAATGCGTGAAGATGGCCATGGCGCAGCGAGAGATGATCTTCCTGGTTTCTCGAGGATGACAAACTTTATTAGCCCGATTCTAATTGTGCCTTTTTCTGCCCAAACTCATTAAAATGGGCTGGTTCTAATTGCCCATTCGATGCTAGTTTTCTTAAAATTGACTTTTTTTTTATTCAAAATGACGCGCATGATTGCCCACGTACCACATAGTAGCACACACATGAAAAAAAAAAACACAACTGCTTGCAAAATAATAATAATAATAATGATAATTGAGTTTTCCTTTTAGGTCGCTCACCAAGTCACCATCGCTCTGGACTCAAAAAAAAAAACCATCGCTCTGACCCTCATCATAGGAACCCGTCGAAGGGGGTGACGGAGTCTATAGACTAGTGGTAGACTGGTAGGCCGCGTCGGGACGTCGGCGAGGTGGTTTACAAATACGTAGCTTTCTCAATTTGCCCGACGTTGAGTAACGACAGTAAGCCTGACTGCCAGCGAGAATACAAGTACTATCGATCATGCATCGATGAATGGTTGACTCGATCGTCAAGTCTCCTCGACGACGGCGACGCTCACCATCCCTGCACGTCTGGAGTGGTGAGAGGAGACTCGGCGTCAACCCAACCCAAGTCTTGCGTCAAGAAGTACGTAGGAGTCTGAGATACGTTTCTTAATTAGAAAAACACTACTGTATCTATCTGATACAAATTAAATAATTCAATTTACAAGGTTTAACATTTGAAAACATTTGAAATGGCAAACCTTAGCCTAATTGATTCCAAGCCAGTAAATGATATTACTACAGCTGGGATGTGAGATAAAAATCACTTTGTACAGTTCTATAATCTAAAAATAAATATGTGCATTTTAATTTAGGATACCTAGCCCAGTTTCATTCAGACAAGATTAAAGTGGATGTAAACCTGAAACTTTTCAGAATCAAGTGATTTTATTTGGACACGAGATTCTCTTGATGTAAACCGTGGAGGGTTTTCCAAACTGTCTACTACTATGATTTAGACTATCATGGCAAACGTTCTTGTCTCACATTTAAGGCCAAGTGGCCAATTTGTTGATTCTGTCACCGGTAGGTCAGTCTACCTTCCTTCATGGAGTATTTAGGCTACCTAGTATAAATAGCTGCCGGTGGTGCTCGATTTTTAGCTTGTGCCAACAAGAAGTGAAGCGATCCATCTCACTTTGGGTTAGCTGGCTTTAGTTATTCCATTGCCTCATTCTTGCTACTAGGACGTTTGAGAAGGATCGGTAAGTAATGTATCTTTGTTTATGATTTATTCCCTCCAGTTTTAAATATGGAGCATATAAGGACCAAAAACACCAAACATTACAAATTGTGACCAATAATTGCCAGAGTTTGTGCTTATCTAGGCCCTATTTGGTTGGGATTATGATTATTCAAATAGTTCACACTTTGAATTATTCATGAAAATCACTTATCTAACTGCTTGGTAGAACTGTTTGTCTAGTATAGATTATAGGTGGTGGGAAGGGATAAATGGTTAAAAACTACTATTTGTAGCTTATAAATACTAGTACAAAATGTAAAAGTGATTATAGGTGATTGCGAACCTAATCACATATTAGTTTTACTCCCTCCGTCCCAATAGAAGCTTACTTCTAAGATTCATTGACTACACCTTTGATCAATGATTTTTATAAATTTAATTAATTTAAACCATACATGAATTATATATTATAAAAGTATTTTTCATGATGAATCTAAAAATATAAATAATAAAGCGATCAAGTTAATTAGATCTCTAGAAATTATTGATCAAAAGCACGGTCAATAAATTTTAGAAATAAGCTTCTATTGGGATGGAAGGAGTAAGCGTTTGGTAGATATTATAATATAAGCTACTATAATCCTTTAAAGCTTCATAATCTCTACCAAACGGGGCTCTAGTTTAGGTTTACCATATCACCACGTAGTATATATATTTATTGTAACTGAGCTGTTTACTGGTAAAAGTGTTTACACTGAAAGACTTTCTCTCAAATCGTAAATTTCTAATACACACTATTTTTAAGAATGGTAAAACCTTTCTTAAATTTTGATGGTAGAAATGGGGTTTATTTGGGCTTCTTTGTTACTCTCTGTGACACTAAGCTTAGGTTTGTATGGAGGCCAGATAATCTCTTTGTTACTCTCTGCACACCCATAGAGGGAGCGAAGTATGATTCCCTTTTTGTATGAGTCAATGATTTGAAATGATTCTTTTTTTGTATGAGTCAATGATTTGAACACCGGAAGGACATACCACCATAGTAAAAAATTTCATAGTATGACACATACGGTTGAATCATTTTATTCAGTTTTAGAGGTACTTCATCTGTTTTTAAATTGTTTTCTTTAGGACTACAATTCTAATTTATAAAAAATAAATGAAAGTTGTTGCCTAACAACAGCAATATTAGGCCTCCTTTGGAACGCAAAAATTTCACAGCAATCTCGCAGAAATTTCACAGGAATCAGCTCAATTTCACAGAAAAAATGTAGTAAATGAGAAAAATTCTCGCGTTTCAAAGGAGGCCTTAGAATGGAGGAAGTAAACAAAACAGGAATTGACAGACAAACTTGTTGCCTGATAGGGTGGGAGGGTAGTTTTCTTTTTTAGTGAAAACTAGAGGGGACAAGCCCCTTCAGTGCTCGATTGATTTGTACAAAGATAAAAGAAAAGGGAGTGTTGACGCTCGAAAAACGCCATTCTACATGAGCACGCACCTGTGCACCACAGGCAGGCCGCTAGGGGCTCTGCCAGTGAAAACCGAAAGTTTTGATTTGTCAAACCGAAAGTTTCGATTTTAGCAGATTCACAGCAGCACCTAGAATCTCGAGCTCAGAAGGGACCTCGTCGGAGCAAGAGGTTCCTAGGGTTTGATCTAGGCTCTACAGGTCAGCTAGATTCTCTTCATTCACCGCCGGAACGAAGAAAGAACAGAAATTAGAGTTTGAAAGAGATTAGGGTAAGAGGGATAAAAGTAAAGGCATATTGATTAACGATTGGAGTGGCAGTTCTCTCAATCGGGCTGTAGGCCTTTTTATATAGAGGGGATGGTTTTCTTCCGTGGGAAACCAATTACTAACAAATCGGCAACAAAATCAACACTTATCCCTTTACTAGGATAAACCAAAACTTCCGGAATCCAAAATCGAAACTTCCGATTTTGTCGGGGTCCAAAACAGGAACCGGAATAAACCGAAACTTCTGGTTTTGCAAACTGTGAGCATCTTCGAGATCCCATAACTCCCTCGTCAGGTCACCAAATTAGATCATCCATATGTCCATTTCGATCGTCTCGACAAGAGCTACCTCTTGGAATCTTTAAATCGGGAATTTGATTTCATCTTCATATCTTTTCAAGCATTTATTTGTTTCTTTAGCTAAAATCTTCATAAACATCTCCCACAGCTTGCAAAACATGTATAAAAGCATTTCTCGTGAAATAACCATCATTGGACAAACATTAGATATTTTCTACAATATTTAGTTCTGCTAAAACCGAAACTTCCGGTTTTGGTCCCTTCGACAAAAGGCCGAACACTCTGGTGAACCTCGAGGGTTCCAGAGAAGGCTTGTCAGATATTCCGGCAAAAGGCCGGACACTCCAACGAAGACTTAGCCATTTTTGCTAAAGCGAACCTGCAGAAACCGAAACTTCTGATTTGGTAAACCGAAACTTTCAGTTTTTCATGAGTGCAATTTTTGAGTATCAACTTAGAGAAACTAAAAAGGGAAAGTACCAATGAAAAGTCTGTTGTCCACTGTCTTTGCTGCTGCGAATATGTTTGTCTCTTTCATGATGAACAACCATTACGAGCTCTTTGAATAAATGTACTCTGCATGCTGCCACAAAGGGATCAATGTGCATATTGTGCAGTGTTGTTCGAAAATTTAGTAATGTCATACTTGCATACTCCCACCGGTATTATAATTCTTGACGTTTTGTATAAGATTTGGGTTAAACATTGAAAACATAAATTACAAATAATTTTAAAATTATTAAGTTTGAAAATTATGAAAACTATATGAATTGATTTGTCTCAAAAAACTCTTTCATAGAAGTATACATATGTCACTTTTAAATAAAAGCTTATAGAAAAAAAGTTAAAATTGTATTTTGGAGACCGTGTAGTTTTCTAAAACATCAAGAATTATGAGACTGGATGAGTACATATAGACATATAATCTGATCTTGCAAGGTCATTGACAGGTGCCATAAATCGAGATGGCTGGGCCTGCGGAGCTAATTGGATTGCTGGCCGCGATATCCCAGCTCGCAAGTCAGATTTTGAGGCGAGCGAGGACGGCTAAGCGCAACAGGGAGAACTGCAAGCAGCTCAGCGAACGTGTGTTAATGATCAACGAACTCATGGAGGTGCTTCAGAGTCAGTGGACGCCGGACCCCGTGACGAAAAGAATGCTAGGAAATCTAAAGGTCGCCCTCAACGATGGGGTGACTCTCGTTGAGCACTGCCAAAAGAACAGAACTTGGTCGCGTGTCTTCAAAACTCATAAGGAAGCCAACTGTTTTAATGACCTCGATAACCGGATCTCCAAAATCCTGGAGCAGTTCCACATTGCCAACATGATACTCCTTGTGAACGTCAACAAGGACCGCTTCTTCATGAATGTGCTGGAGAAACTGGTCAAGGATGGCGCTTGCAGGCGCTTACCACAGGTAACAAAATCTAGCCAGCCTGTATTTCACATTGTAAATACTCTAATATGTCAAATACATAATCTTGCACTGGATTTTTCAACTCATCAGGTACTAAAGAGAGAGAGAGAGAGAGAGAGAGAGAGAGAGAGTTTATTTTTTCATGCACATTCAAGCCTTATTTTGAACATAGATATAACTTGGCTTTTATTGAAAGCCAATGTAGGTGACAGTACTGGGTAGCCAGACTACAATTCAGCACAATTCCAAAAGAGAAAAGGATCAATAATAAGGATTCATCGGCCACATAAACACCACATGAAACATAAACTTGGTCTAGGAGGTTATCTGTAACACTATGACCTTCTGAATGACCTCCTCCATCCGTTCCAAATCCTCTCCCTTCAATAGCATCCTCCATATCAGTAAATATAAGATCCCAGCACACAACACATTAGTAGGTTTGGGAAACTTCTTTTCAATCGTCATCTTGTTCCTAATTTGCCACATCGCCCAAGTAACCCCTCCATATAAAGCAATTCTAAGACTTTGATAATTTATGTTGAAGTATCAAGTAATCTGCCAAGAATTATGTGACCGACTGAGGGTATCGTTTCCATCTGAAACTATCCTTGATCACCACCACGCGAAAATGGAGAACGAGCAATTGAAAAACACATCGTCCACTGTTTCATAGTGACCACAAAGAATACATCTATCACTACACTTCCATCATCGTTCCTTTAAGCATGTTCCAACTAAGAGTCTGTGGTAGTCCCTTCGCTCCATATTTCTTATCATCTTAGTATTCTAAGTTTTTCTAATTTACTTGTCACATTCACTTCCCAACACACATTTTTCTATTTCCAATACATTTCTATCTATACCACTCTTCTCTTTTTCCTCGCTTCCCAATGCATTTCTGTATTACCAATGCATCTTTATCTCTATTTCTATCTCTTTTCCATTCTCCTCAATTCATATGCACACACTCAAAACCTCAAATAAAAAAGAACAGAGGGAGTGGTACATTTACCATGGAAAGATTTTAACTTTTAAAGGAACTTTAATTTACCAAATGTGATTTAAAATTCTACTATTAATTGATCACCCCCTTATAAAGTCAAGAAACAATACAAGAATCTGTAGACATTTATGTAAGTTAATTTTATGGTAT
>BCLH01002928.1:7597-37859 GCA_001602315.1 Zoysia pacifica
TGTTAAAAATGACAATTTTCAGTAAGGAAATCTCACCACCAGTTACTAGGTTGTTGTTATCTCTATTACTAGCCCAAAAAATCAATTTGAATTCCACTGTCAATACATATTTCTTTACGTCTATTCAATTTGTTAATCTGATTGTGTTCATCATTTATGGAAATGTCTACGTACCTACATGGAACTATGGAAGTGGCACGAGTCACGACAAATCTATAAAAGATGAGCTTTGTTGTACTTACTGTAGTTTAAAGGATATTGGGATAAAACAACAACATCGAACTCTCACCTCAGGTAGCTCAGCCTCTGGAGGTCGCTCTTGAAATTGGACACTAGGAGCATGTCGGAGTTTTGAAAGATTATCAAGAAGTTTTGACCTTATATCATCCAATTGATGCCGAGTATTTTTATTTTCCATATTACTTGGAGCAACATGTAGAGTGTAATCTGGACCAAAGTACTCATAATATTGATTAGGAGGCATCTTGTCAGTGAGCTCATGACCCAGTGCAACTCCTGTCTGCTCCAAAAGTCAGGAGTAAAGAGATCAGGTGTCATTCAACGTAACATCAGATAGTCTCATATGATCCAAGTGATTAGTGTATAATTAACTACACAGAAGGATACACCTATGACAATGGTTGGATGCGTCAATCGCAAGAAATTTCTATGTTACGTACCTCATAGCACCAACATCGTGCAACATTTCTAATGGTATAACCGCCGCCGCCAAGCAGCAATAGAGGGATGTTGAAGGACCTCATGAATCTGACACATTCGGCATGCCCTTTAATAGATAGGTTGAAACAGCCCAATCTGTCGCCCGACAAGGAATCAGCGCCACATTGGAGCACCACTGCCCCAGGGCGGAAGACCTCCATCACCTTGTCCATTATAGGCTTGAACAATGATTGATAGCTCTCATCATCAATACCATCATCCAGTGGAACATTCAGGGAGTAATACTTCCCCTTGGCATGCCCGATATCACGAATGTCCCCTGTGCCAGGGAAATAATCCCCGAACTTGTGGAATGAAACAGTCATCACACGGTCTGTGGTGTAAAATGCCTCCTCCACGCCGTCCCCGTGGTGGATATCAATATCCACATAAAGAACGCGCTGCAACGCAATTAAAAAGGAAACAAATTATTGGCAATCCGATACTACAAATTGGACTTCAAAATTCGACAGATTGGAAAGGGTTTGGCGTACATCGTGGTACTTGAGGAGCTCGAGGATGGCAAGGACAATGTCATTGACATAGCAGAACCCGGAGGCCTCGCACTTCTTGGCGTGGTGAAGTCCACCGGCCCAGTTGATGGCGATGTCGTGACCATGGTTGAGCTTGACGGCGCCGCCGACGGATCCCCCAGCATATGTCTGGCAGAAGCTGTAGAGCCCGTCGAACACGGGGCAGTCCTCGCCGACGTTGAAGCGCTTGAGCGCGCGGATCTGGTCCTGCTGCGTCTCCGGGGTGACGGAGCGGAGGAAGGCGACGTAGTCGTCGGCGTGGAAGCGGCAGAGGTCGCGGTCGCGGGCGGGGTGCGGCCGGAGCACCTGCATCTGGTCGAGGAGGCCGTAGTGGGCGAGCAGCGCGTGCGTCATGCGGATGCGGTGCGGCTTCATCGGGTGCCCCTGCCCGTAGTAGTAGTTGCCCACCTCCGAGTCGTAGAAGTAGCACACGCGCCGCTTCGATCCATCCGCGCCGGTGCCCGGCAGCGAGTTGCCACCACCGCCGACCGAGGCGTCCATCGCCGCCGCAGTGCAGCCGTCTTCTTCCCGCCGGCGCTTGGCGTGGTGTTTGGCGGCGGCGTTTGAGTTGGGACTTCGGGGGACTGTTGCAGCCGGGTGGGAATTTGGGAAGGTGGCCTGTGAATGTATTTCTTAGATATGCTTTGAGATTGGTGTTGTTTCGTCTTTCGTGAGATTCTGTATCTTTACAGTTATTTTAGTTTTAATTTATTTTAGATGAAATACGAGTGTTTGCTAAGCCGTCATAACGACTGGAGTAGGGCTTGGGTTTACAACTTGCAAAGTACTACTCCCTCTGGTTGAAATTCAGTTGTTGACCTCCCTTTATTCACTTATTCAATTGAATTTTAGAATTAATTTGATACATGCTATTATAATTTTATAAAATTTAAAATATGTCATTTGAGTCTATGTGTCATTTACTTGCAGGAATCTATCGTCATTGGCACATCGATGATGTATTTTAAAGTTTGCAAAATTGTAATAGCATGAATCTAATTTGCCTTAGTTAGTTATGTTAGACTATTCCAATGCGGAAAAGTAGACGCGTTGCATTTCATTAAGTTAAAATTTCTAAAAAGAAAAACTCTATTGACATGTTACTTTTGTAATATAAAATTAGAATCATTGTCCTCAATGTTTATGGATTTTTTTAACTCATGTTCGCTTGCAAAATATGTTAAGAATACATGCTGATGGAATCGCATGTGCTTGAACCTTTTTTTTGAAGGGAACATGTGTTTGAACCAGTCAAGAAGAAGGGAAAAGCTGTGCGTGTGTCGTATGCATAGATTTTCTGAAGCCACCGCAACAAAATTTTCAAATAATGAATTGTCATAGAAGCCACCTCATCCCTACATCAGGATGGTAATATGGTATATTGGTATAACCCAAATGTTTATTTTGTTACTATATTATAACACAAATGCTAACCTGTTTCATACTACTTCCATGTCACTCAAACTAGCAAAGAAAAAAGTAAACATGTATACTCAATTACAAGTTTGAGAGTAACTAGTTTATTTTTTTAAAAAAAAACAGCGGCATCAATGGAATTTTCAAAAGTATGTGCTGCTTATAAATGAGATGTTCGCATGGAAAAGGTGCAGGGAAAACAAGAGAAGCAAATCATGAGTTGCAAGCGCGATCCTCTCTCCTGGTTCTGCTTCGGGGATTTCTCTCTCACGGTGAGTTTGGATAATGGATCTTCCAGATTTATGTTACAATCCTGGTCGAGGGGTTCAATCAGCGATCTGGTCCCGTTTTGGAATTTCTGTCACTTCTCCGCGAGTTTCAGGCTCCAGTGTCTTTTTACTAGTGGTTTCTTTTGGGCGATGCAAATTCAAACTTTCAGAGTTGAATGTGGGGTTGATCCTTCAAGCAACTCTAGGAGGTTCTGCGGCTGATTTTAGGCCACTCCAACTCGCTGATCGGGTTTTCAGATTTCAAGTTTCCTCAAGAGATGTGGGATTTCATATTTTCCGGCTCCGATCCTTTACATGTCAGCAATATAAATTGTTTTTCCATCTCTGGGGAAATGGTGGTGCAAATTGGAAATCTGAACTGCAGGTGTATGAAAAGGAGGAATCTAATCAGTGGTCTCTTGTTCATCCTAAGCGTGTTCAGCCAAACTATTCATATGTAGATGCTGTTAAATCGCAGAATTCCTCTTTGCTTTCTGGAGCAAATAAGATTCCGATTGGTGGGGCACAAATTGCTGTGAATAAGCAGTGGATTAAAAAAAGGTCAGTCTTCAATCGCCTTTCTTTTCCTCAGATTTCAGTTTTTGATAGATTGGATCCTCCTGTTGATCAAGCAAAGAACACGGATTATTTCACTAATTTCCCGGCGGGATATCAGGACTCTGATTCTTTTTTGAATTTGAATTCATCCTCTCAAAAGTTGTTGCACAAGAGGCCCGGCCCACCTTTGGTTTCTCAGTCCATAATTTGCAGCCGCTGCCTCAAATCTGGTCATACTCAGCAATCGTGCTGGGCCCCCATTAAGTGTCGCGCCTGTCTTGGGGAAGGGCATATTGCTCGTTTTTGCAATAATAAGCCAGTTAACAACGGTTTTGTGCCTCCATTTAAGGTTTCAGATAATTTTGGGAAAAACTTTCAGGCGCTTGATTCGCATTCTTGGTTTCGTAATATTTCTGTTTCACCATCTGATTCCAGGCCCCTAGTTTTCCTTTCGTTTGATGACTTGCCCAAGTTATCTAGTAATACATTTGGTAAGCATCTATCATTATGGACCGACGCTTCGGCTACCTCGCAGTACACTGCTTCCTTGCCCAAGCGTCCTCCCCTCTCCCTCGAGAGAAACGACGATCGGAGTGCGACTATGGCTTTTGCAAGAGCTGACCCTCAACCCTTCATCCCCTCGGGTTACCAGCGTGTTGCTGTCCAAAACAGAGAGCCATCAGTGCGAGTTGTAGTGTGACGCACTCTATCCCAGCATGATGATCTGGCAATAGTGACGATTGAGCACCATCCGAATGTCCAGGTACATTTTGCCTCTATGAGAGATATCTTGCATGAGTTCCTGACTCATCATGTGCAAGTTCCTTATAAGGAGATACAACCTTGTCATTTGGGTCGGCCTATGTGCGTTTTGAGTATGTGCAAGACAGAGATTGGTTGGTCCACACTAGCCCTCATTTTTAGAATGGCTTGACTTTTCGGATAGTTAACCATAAACAGAGTCGTAACTGGAAATCTCTGAATTTTAATCGTGAGTGTTGGTTGATGCTTTTAGGCTTTCCCTTATATTACTGAAACCAAACCAGCATTGAGCATGCAATAGCATCGTTTGGTTGTCTCATTTCATGGGAGCATGATTTGGATCATTTAGCCCAGTTACTTATCAAAGATAGAGTTGTCGACCTGCAGTCAGTGCCAGAATTCATTGTTTTCACTGAGGGTGATGGTTTTCAGGGCCAATCATGGACTATTCAGTGTGAGATAATACAACAAGACATCTTAGGTGGGATGCCAGCAGATGAGAATCCCTTCCCACCTGCTGGTGGAGGATTAGATCCCTCTTATGATTTTTTTGGGCATGGTCAGAATGGCCCAGGTCCTTTTCTAGATGACCATGAAGATGAGGCAGATGATGACCAGGAACATCAGAACCACAATTGGGGAGGCTGGATGCAAATGGGATTTCATAATAACGCTCACATAGATCATGATTATGTTGACCAGCTAGATGACTTGAACTTCAATGGAGAGGTAGTTATGGCTTTACCTGCTGTGGGAAATGAGGATGAGAATGTACCTGATGAAGGGCAAATCAGTATCTAATTATCAGGAGTATACTCTGTATCTTCTATGATGCCTCTGTTCAGCTACCAGATCTTAATCTGCCAATCCAAGAGGAAGAAAATCAACATCCAGATCAGGAACCCCTGCTTCACCCAAGAGTCATAGCTGCTGAGCAGGTGTTAGAGGATCATGATGTTGGCAATAATGATGACTTTTTTGTTAACAATGACCATCTACAAGTTGAGAGGGTTCAACTTTTTTATGACTGGAATGTTGTCCCAGAGTTAGGCTCCTCTCTGACTCTACTGCCACTTAAACAAAATGTTGAAGGCATTAGACTTTGGGCTAAATACGTTTCTCCTGTGCAACAAGATGGAGCTATTGCCATTCCTGCCGACTGGGCTGACTTTTTCACAGTCATGGTGCTCTCACCTGCCAACTTTGAATAGGCCAAGACATTTCTGTCATCTAAAGCATGGGCAATATTGTCTCAACAGACACCTCTAGGACATATTTTGTTTCAATTGTCTAAAACTTGTCTTGTAACCTCTCCTCTGCAGTGCTCTTTTCCTTCTTCTTCAAGGAACTCAACTAGCCTTGAAGATTCATCTTCAACTGATATGGATATTGATCCTAAAGTGAAATCTCCTCTGATTTATCCTGTTGTGGAGACAGAGGTTAGAAGAAGCTTGCGGTTCCAAGGAAAAAATAAGGGCTTCCGCTCTGCCACTTGTTTGGATAAGCATTGCCTGGGCTGTTCTGCTGAGCCACCACTCTTCTCACACAAGATTATCAGAAACTTAGGTGAATCTTTCTGCAAAGTCTCGACTGGCATATTATCAAAGGACTCCATTAATAGAAAGAGGAAGAATAAGCAACCAATTGGCAGAAAGTCAGTACCCAAGAAGAATGATTCTGACAGTTCAACCAATGATGACAAGAAAAAGACAAAGAAAAAGTAGAAGCTCACAGGAGGGACTTATAGTTTTCCATTTTGCTTTGCTGGGGGGTCTCTTTTTCTAGCACTATTAGTTCAATGGCTGCTGCCACTGTCTTGCTACCTTTAGTTTCTTTCAAGACTTTTTATTTTGTGCTCCCTATGTGGAGGCTGGTTAATGCTTTTATGTTAAACTAGATTGTGTTATGGACCTCCCTTATCATGAATTACTCCTTAGCTTTGTATCTTTGTTGGAGGGAGTATCACTTATTTACCTTAATCTAGATGTCCTGCTCTCAAGTGTTTCAGTTGAATGACTGGGATGGTTATCATGTATCAGTCTATATTATGGATTCCCCAATCTGTTTTAATGGATACACAACCTTCTAGAAGAAATGTTCGACAGTGGAATATTTTGTGTTGGAACGTTCGTGGCATAAATTCAGATAAAAAATGGAATGCTATTCGTAATAAAATTTCAGAAGCTGAATGTGATATATTCTGTATTCAGGAAACAAAACGGGAACATTTTGAGATCACTTATATCCATAAATTCTGTAATGCACAGTTTGACAATTTTGAATACGTGCCCTCGGTTGGAGCTTCAGTTGGCATTTTAGTGAGTTGGAAAGGTAGTAAATTCATGGGATCTCTAGTCTCTCAAAATTACTTCTCCATCAAAATGGAATTTACTTCCTTTTTTTCTGGTGCCTCCTTCACCCTCACTATAGTTTATGGCCCTTGCACTCTAGATCAAAAATTAAAATTCATTAGTTGGTTTCATAACATTGATATAGATGATGAAGTAGACTGGATCATTATGGGAGATTTCAATTTAATTTGACGTCCAGAGGATAGAAACAAACCAGGTGGCAACCTAAATGACATGCTGTTGTTTAATGAAGCTATTAGCAATTTGAGAGTGATAGAGTTGCCTCTACAAGGGAAAAGATTCACTTGGTCTAACAAACAGGAGCACACTCTCATGGAAAAGCTTGACTGGGTATTCATTTCTAATTTCTGGTCTCTAACTTATCCAGGTACCTCAGTAAGGGCTATATCCAAAGAAACTTCAGATCATGACCCTTACGTCGTATCAGTCACCACTGCCATTCCTAAAGCAAAGGTATTTCGCTTTGAAAATTATTGGCTTGAAAGGGAAGATTTTCTTCTAGTCATGCAACATGGGTGGAGTTTACCAATTGCTATTAATGATAAAGCCAAGAGATTAGTTGCTAAGTTTAAAAATTTAAGAAGAGTTCTTAGACATTGGCAAAAGCAGCTCTCCAGCTTAGTTACTTCCATCAATAAAACAAAGGATATTATCTTTCTGCTGGATAAAATGGAAGAAACTAGAGATCTTACTCTACAGGAATGGAATTTCAGAGACATTTTACAACTCCATTTGCGAAATTTGCTTAGGCAGCAAAATATTTATTGGAAACAAAGAGGGACAGTTAAATGGGTTAAGTTAGGTGATGAAAATACTAAATTTTTTCATGCTCATGCCATTATCAAGCATAGGAAGAATCTTATTTCTTCTATCCAGGCCCAGATGGTTCTCAAGCTGTTTCTCATGCTGATAAAGCTCTCATTATTTGGGAATCTTTCAAGGAAAGGTTGGGTAAATCAGAATTTACGACTATGCATTTTAATTTGGATGATCTCATTCTTGAGGCATCTGGTCTAGAATACCCTTGAAAGTCTTTTTCAACTCAAGAAATTGACACCATACTTGCTAACCTTCCCTCTGACAAGTCTCCTGGGCTAGACGGTTTTAACACTGACTTTATCAAAAGATGCTGACCTGTTATATCTCAGGACTTCTATGATCTATGTCAAGCCTTTTATGATAGTACTGTGTGTACACAAAGCATCAATGGATCATATATATCCTTAATCCCCAAGAAGGAAACCCCAGTGTCAGTTTCAGATTACAGGCCAATTTATTTACTGAATACTAGCATCAAATTGATTACCAAATTGCTAGCTGACAGAATGCAGGAAGTAATTCTCTCTCTGGTTTATCAAAATCAATATGGCTTTATTAAGTCAAGAACTATACAAGATTGTCTAGCCTGGAGTTTTGAGTATCTTCATATTTGTCACCAATCTAAAAAGGAAATAATCATTCTCAAGCTAGACTTTGAAAAATCTTTTGATAAGCTAGAACACCAGGTCATTCTACAAGTTATCAAAAGAAAGGCTTCTCTCAAAAGTGGATCTCTTGGATTTCCAACATCCTTCATTCTAGTACTTCTTCAGTTCTTTTAAATGGTATACCTGGGAAAGTCTTCCATTGCAAAAGAGGGGTTAGACAGAGTGATCCTTTATCACCGCTCCTTTTTGTGTTAGCAGCTGATTTATTACAGTCAATAGTTAATCATGCAAAGACCTTGGGACTACTTCATCTGCCTGCCCCAATTTACAGCACTACCGATTTTCTAATTATTCAATATGCTGATGATACACTTCTTGTCATGGAAGCTTGCCCAAAACAACTCTTTGTGCTAAAAGCTCTGTTGAATACCGATGCTGAGTCTACTGGTTTGAAAGTGAATTATAGCAAATCTCTTATGATACCAATTAATGTGAACCAGGAGAAAATGCTTCATCTAGCAAACACCTTTAATTGTCAAATTGGCAGCTTGCCTTTCACATATCTAGAATTGCCACTGAGTATGCATAAATCGAGCATTTCAGATTGTTTCCCTTTAGTGCAACGTATTGAAAAAAGGTTGGTCAGTTGTGATATTCTTAAGCTCATTGACCAGTACAAAGGACTGGCACAAGCATCTGTGTCTGATGGAAAGTCAATTCTTTTCTGGAATGATCAGATCAGATTATTTTCCTATCCTGAGCTGTTTTCTTTTGCTAGAAACAGAGATATAACAGTTCACAATTTTCTTAGTGCCTCCACTCTGCTCTCAAATTTTCATTTGCCACTCTCCCAAGAGGCTTTTCATCAGTATCTCATTATTGAGCAATGGGCCCATAATTTTTCTCTTTCGGGTGAACTTGATACTTGGAGTTACATTTGGGGTTCTAAGCATTACTCCTCAGTGAAAGCTTATAAACAGTTGATTGGCTTTGGTGTTCATCATGTTAATCTAAACACAAAGTTTTCTTCTGGCTGATCTTGAAGGATAGAGTGAACACTAGAAATATGTTGAGATGACGCAACATGGTCTAGATTCCTATGTTTGTGAGTTGTGTATACTGCAACAGGAGAAAACACTTGATCATCTGTTTCTGTATTGCAACTTTGCTAAGCTCTGCTGGCAAAGTATTGGGGTTACAATTGGTCACAGACGATCGGTCATCAGGACCTTTAACAACATCAAAAGGCAACTTCTTGTCCCTTTCTTTATGGAGATTATTATCCTTATGGTTTGGAGCATTTAGAAGATAAGAAATGATTGGATTTTGAACAATGAAGAACCCACTATTGGGAAATGCAAATTCAAGTTCAAGCATGAGTTCAACCTGCTTTTGCTGAGGACAAAGCAGAAACACTTTCCTCTCATTCAGGATTGGATAGATTCAGTTTAATTTGTTTCTCTTTGCTGTAATTTTTTTTATTTTCATTTCTCTCTTTGTGAACCCTTTTCCAATTTTTTTAATTAATATATTAACCAGTAGGGCCTAGCCCTTCTGTTTCATAAAAAAAAAGAGAGGCAAATCATACTAGCTAGTGACTCGAAACTTGTTTTGATAAACGGCACAACTAGATGAGATGTCTGTTCTTTGTTCCAACTAGGCACAGAAATTTGAAATCACATGAAAAACAGCCATTTTGGGCAATTGCGCCAAATTTTGACCTAGCCCAGTTGCAGTGACCAAACCAGGGTCGGCGGTGAAGTGCCCAAGTTCAGCCTCTGCACGGACACCGATAATAGCAAGAACATCACGAAGACACAAGCACAGCATCCACAAGTTATGTTGCTCAGCTTGCAGACGGAGATGGTGAGTCGCTAAATTAGGCACGCCGGGGTGTGGTTCGCCTCCCTCCTCGCATCACCTCTCCTAAATTGTACTACCATGTCGATTGATCCCCCGCGAGCGTGGGCTCCCTTTATATAATCCTTTGTGTTCTTCCATGCTTGGACCCAGCAATGGCGCTCACCGTCCTACCTTCACTCACCTAGATACCAGCTGAAAATAAAGAGGTAGGAGGAAGCGCATTCGTACCAATTAATCGTTGTTGGGGAGTCGATCTTATTTAGACAACAACAATGGAGGAGGGGTTCCAATGGAGCAAGCCCGGGTCCTTCATCCTGTACGTCGTCTTCTTCCTGGCGGCGGCGGCCCTATCGGAGGCCAACATCGTCGACTTCGACGATTACTGGCGAGAGCGCAAGCTCATGGCCGACGCCGCTGCGAAGGCCACCTACAAGCACGACCCCCTCGAGGAAACCAACCGCCTCAACAGCGCCGTCCACAGGCACGTCCATCTTTCCATTCGCGTTGTTATGTGCCCGTAGGTAGGCAGAGAGAGACAGGCATGTTGAGGTGCGGTGGTGGTGCACGGCAGAGCGGTTTTGAAGGAGGACCGGAGCACGAGGCGTGAGATGCTGGGGAAGAAGAAGAGCAAGTTCGGCGGGCCGTGCCGCGCCACGAACCCGATCGACCGGTGCTGGCGGTGCCGCGAGGACTGGGCGACGGACCGGAAGCGTCTGGCGCGGTGCGCGCAGGGGTTCGGGCGGAACACCACCGGCGGGCTGGCAGGCAAGTTCTACGTGGTGACGGACGGCACCGACGACGACGTGGTGAGCCCGCGCCCGGGCACGCTGCGGTGGGCCGTGATCCAGAAGGAGCCGCTGTGGATCACATTCGCCAAGACGATGATCATCACGCTCAAGGAGGAGCTCCTCATTGGCAGCGACAAGACCATCGACGGCCGCGGCGCGCAGGTGCGCATCGCCAACGGCGCGCAGCTCACCATCCAGTTCGCCAACAACGTCATCATCCACAACATCCACATCAACGACCTCGTCGAGTCCAACAAGAACGGCGGGAACATCAGGGACTCGCCGGACCATTTCGGCTGGCGCACCGTCTCCGACGGCGACGGCATCACCGTCTTCGGATCCACCAACATCTGGCTCGACCACATCTCCCTCGCCAACTGCCAGGACGGACTCATCGATGTCATCGCCGCCTCCACCGGCGTCACCATCTCCAACTGCCACATGACCAACCACAACGACGTCATGCTCTTCGGCTCCAGCAACAGCATGCCTCAGGACCAGATCATGCAGATCACCGTCGCGTTCAACCATTTTGGCAGAGGACTGGTGCAGAGAATGCCAAGGTATTATGAAGTACAAGTTCGCATCTTTTTCACATCCAATATATGCTCCTGTAAATAACTGAACTAACGGACGCCACACAACGAAATGCAGATGCCGGTGGGGATTCTTCCACGTCGTGAACAACGATTACACGCACTGGCTCATGTACGCCATCGGCGGCAGCAAGGCCCCCACCATCATCAGCCAGGGCAACCGGTACATCGCGCCGCCGAACCTGGCGGCGAAGCAGGTGACGAAGCAGCACGACGCGCCGGAGTCGGAGTGGAAGAACTGGGTTTGGCACTCGGAGGACGACCTCTTCATGGAGGGCGCCTTCTTCACCGTCACCGGCGGCGACGTCCAGAGAAAGTTCAACAAGAAGGACCTCATCAAGCCCAAGCCGGGGTCCTACGTCACCAGGCTCACGCGCTTCGCCGGCTCCATCCCCTGTAGGCCCGGCAAGCCCTGCTAGATCGACAGCCCTACTAGAGAGGTCGGCAGCAAGCGGCGTTAGCAATCGGAACCGATTCTTTTCAAGTAGTTTTCGTCACGTAAATCAATTCGTATATGTAATTAAATCGTTTGGGGTTGAACCAAATTTACGACCCTGTATGTTGTAAGTGCATTCGCATCATGTAAGGAAGAGGCGATGTGAGTGTAGGCATCGCAAAGTAAGAGGGCGATGAAAGACCAATGAACATGAACATGATCATGTGTGTATAGACCAAAGAACATGATCATGAACATTATTACATCATGAGCACCACAAGCTTAGTAGTCTTGTCTACACCGATGGTCGTAGCTAAAGGAGATGGTCATCGTGGTCACTACAGAATACAAATACTATTTTGATTCTTGATTCAAATGTCCTCTCGTGCTCCGCTCCTCCTATGTGATTTGGAGGAGTAACCTTTTTCCTGTATTTGGACAAGGTTCGTTTTTTGTTTAGATGATGAACGTACAGAAGATTCTGATACTTTAAATTAACATTAGACATCGAGGCAGAAAACACACACACAGCCATTGTTTATTCAATCATGTACTGAGCAGGGGGAATCTTTCAGAGAAATGCTCTAACTACAAACAAATCCTACAAACTGTTTACATATTATTTCTATGAGCAGTGAGCCCAACACATGTAAGACAGTTTTTCGTGTGAGTAGTGCGTAAGTTGTCTGTAAGATTTTGTTTATAGATGTAGCGTTGCTCGATTTTTGCAGCTACTTCCATCGTGTCCGGGTCTTCGGGAATGGGCAGTTTAGAGAGGATGAGGAGGATTAAACACCTCACAAGTCAGTCACGGATCGAATCCCCCTCCCAATCTCAATCCCCTGGCCTCAAGGGTCACGACCCTGATGTGTAGGCGCATAGAACTCTCTACCTCTAAAGTTCTGGCCAGCCTCCGGTGTTGCTGCAGAAAAAAAAAAAAGTAGATGATCACTTGCTAAATGGAAAATTCCGGAGGAGGTGATCAATGCATTTTTCTAGATAAGGGAGCGAGGTTCCAGCCTCTACATCACAGGGAGGATGTACACAACAGTGGCGATCAATACATATATGAATCAAATAATACGAGGCCCCTATGATCAGCCTAGAACGGTTCGTTGACAGCACAGTTTTGAATGCATTAATCCAGTAACAGTGCAATTTCTGATCCACTAGTAATAAGGGAAGAATAAGATGCTGTGGTTGCTCAAGAACAGCCTAGGATACAAAGAGATCCCCTTACCTCCTCCAGTGTGAGGGCTATCGCCTGGGCATGGAGCTGCCGGGCGCTCGATGGCCGGAGGAGTATTAGTGGCCGAGTGAACCGGAGGATTGCTGCCTGGAGCGGCAGGCGGCGAGTAACCAGCAGCCGGAGGACTGCAACCTGGTGGAGAGGCAGAGGTGCTGCAGCTGCGAGCAACCGCCCCTTTCCTCGCGTGGCAGAGCACCAAGTTGCGGGGGAGCGGTGATCGCCTCAGCACCAGTCGAGACGCCATTCTCTCTCGGAGAACCGCTGCATCGAGAAATTCCAATGCCAGGGTACTTATGGTGCGCTTGGAATCCGAAGTCACCAGTTTGCGGATGCGTTCTCCGGTGACCCGAACAACTGCACGCGTTCATACTAGACGTTTTTACCATTTCAGATGACTGAACTCATCGTTGAGATCATTATGGACCCTTTCATCCCCATAACGAAGACTTTCTCGGTAAGAAGCACCATTTTTTTGCAGGAGAGCGGTGGCTGCCTCAGGGCCACGGTCAAGACGCAAATCTTTCTTAGCTCAGCACCGAAAGAAAGATTCCTCGCGTAAACAGAGATACGGCACTTGTGCCCTTGGACTGGAATCCGAAGCCGCGGATGGGATTCGTCGAGCTACAGCCTAGCTGACTGCTTCCCGGCGACTCGAACAACTGGCATGCGAGTATTTACTTTGTCAGACGAAGGCATGTCGGTATCGCCCGATGCCATGGCCGTGGCTTCTTGATTCTTCTATCCCCAGGAGATTGACACGCTTCAGATGAGTGTCTGTTCATCATGATCTCGCTCGTTTCTTCAACCTCCTTCACTGCTCAACACCTGGAGGTAAATGGCTGCATGGTCGATAGTTGCCTGGACTGGAGGACCAAAAGGACAGGAAGTTGTATTGATTTTGCTAGATCATTACCGCTCTCAGCATATGGGTTTAATTTGCGTATTCTCGTTTCGACAAGTTACGAAAATTTCTATGGAATGGAACCATTATAGACGCCTTTGCAAGTTCGTGAAACGTATTAATATACTTCTCTTTTAAGTTAGTGAAATCTAACTTTTGTGCAGGTTTGAACAAGATGGATTATGCTGAATTTGGTTAAGGTATCCAAATTTGGCTCATCATAGACAAAGGCAGTCTCCATCTCTGGTGCCAATTACAGTAAAAACTAGGGAGTACTAGTAGCAAGTGTAGCAACTCTTTGTTTCCAACTAAAACTATCGAGTCTAGTTCCATTTGTATACATATCATAATATTGTGTCACTGCAACAACTCTCGGTTAAATATTTGAAGCAGGGCTGCTAGGAAGTGGAAATGCGAAATCCCAAGGAAGGCTGCATTCATGCATCTTCCGAGCTCCACGACAGCTGACTCCATGCTCGATCAAGGCGCTGACTAGTCAACACACGTGCTTAAGGTGCGACTACGGATAGGTTCAAATAACCTGATACTGGAATGCTATCCTTTTCGTCACTGACTTTTAAGGCGTAAACTAGTGAAACAATATTTTTATTCATTTTTTTTCCTTGGCTGTGTTTGGAGTTCGGATTCCTATCTGACAATGCATTTGCCCCCTAATGGCAGCTTAACACGCCATTGTGCAAGTAGGCACTAGACAAGCACGTCCAAATACGTTGACCATGTGAATGATTAACGAGAGCGTAAATATACTGATGATGCGCGTGGAAACATGAACAGAACTCAATAACTGATTTAGATCCAAGTGCCCAGTGCCTGCTTTATTTATTTAATTGCTTTTCCTATTCAATAGTACCTATACTGCTAACATATGCTCATGTTGCAATATAAACCTTAGACAATACATTCAGAGAAATACATATATAGCAGCTCCAGACTGAAAATCTAGACCCACGAGAACACTTCATAGAATTTGCACTATAAATCTAGGGGTGATTGAGAGAAGAGACGAAGCTGTAGCTCTTGGTTCTTCCATGCGTGCCCGGGCGGTCATCACCGTGACAGAGCAGCGAGTGGAAGCCTGGATCATTGGATCAAGGATCATGACCCGGGTGAGCAGGATGGACAGGGACGATGTCCGGGTTTGGACGAATGGGAGGACCTGCAGCAACAATAAGTAACTAATGAGCAGAAATTATCGTTAAAAAGCAAAAAACGAAGAGAAAAAGATTCAATACCAACGAATAGCAGAGTTACTTCAAACTATTTCCTCTGAAGTTTACACATTTAAAAAGATGAAAAAAGATAAAATAACTAAAGATTAGAGGACTAGCCTGGGAAAACAAAAAATTACGGTGACTGCTAGTCTCTGCTAAGCGTTATCATCATAACAGAGAAATACAGTTACGATGTACTACAAAAGCTCAAAATGGTTTCACTCACGGCGTTCTAATAGTAATTCCAGTGCTACCTCTTCCTCTCGGAGCATGTGGAACATCGCCTGGGGCTGGAGCAACTGGAGGTGGAGGATTGACGGCCGGATCCGCAGGAAGACCACTGCCTGGAGCAGCTGGAGGCTCCACGGTCGGAGCAGCCGAAGGATCACTGCCTGGAGCAGCGGGCGGAACGGTGGCTGGATTTGCCGGAGAATCGCCGCCTGGTGCCGCCGGTGCATCAGCGGCATGGGAGCTGCAGGTGCCAGCAAGCGCCATTGCTCTAAGCAGAGAGAGTTGCAGACCGATGACTGCCTGCAGAACAGACGCCTGCCTTGGTATTTATGCATAGCTTGTGTTACCTCCTTCAGAGGAAGGCTTGTGCGTTTGTGTGATGCAAGTGGCAGTCAAATCATTGCAGAACTCAATCGCAATACGTCTCTCAGAACTTTGTTATTCCTAACTTCGAATGTATGTAAGCAGAGCAGAGCAGCTCGCGAAGGACTTTCAAAGAAACGCCGACAAATCTGAATACCAAAAGCATCTTCAAAATTTTATACACTATCTTGGAACAGCAAACCGTGTCATCAAGACCACTTGGTTGGTCTTGCAACATTATTTAACACCACATTAAAAGCAAGTTTCAGTAGAGAGCACTTGTGATTTTTCAGAACCTATTGCAACACCAATAGATATTCCCAGACTGTCGACAAAGGACACTTCGGAGTTCCTTGATTCCCCAGACAGTTATAATAATTCACAACTGTACAGAGTAACGAGCATATGACACCATTGGTTTCAGAACATACACGGTTATATTACAGAGTACAGATAAGTTATTGGACTGGTGCAACACGAACATGAGGAAAAGAGTGTATAAACAGGTTTTGAGCAGCCAGATAGATAAACATTTAGAAATGTAGCTGCTTGCAATGCGACGCAACAGCCTCCGAGGGGCAGTATGGGCACTTGAAAGGCCTGGAGCTACTTTTTGACAGCTTCATGATCGACTGCTTTGAGACGACATGCCCGCAAGGCATTCGCATCGGAGGGTTCTCATCACTTGACTGTTCCCTGAGCACTGGGCATACAAAAACAGAGTGGTACTGGAACTCCGGTCCGATATCAATGGGGACTGGGAGCTGCTTCATTGCTTGCCACTCCTGCTTCTTTGTGGCCATGACTGTTGCTAGCTTCAGTAAGGTTGGTAGTCCTTGAAAACCAGCTGATACAGCAACATGCAGTGGACTTTCGCTAGACTGGCCCAATAGGCTACAGAATTGACGGGTGAGCTCCTCAGCCATCTTCTCCCAATGTTCTGGTGATATTAACTCAGAGTATGGGGATTGTTCAAGCCGGCCAGCCCAGAGGATGCAACCCATTAGCTTTGCAATCCGCGGCCTGTGTTCTTCAGCAGATTGAGCCAAGTGAGTCCTTGCATACTTTAAAGCATCAAACTTTGAAGCCTCATCTCTAAGCATCTCAACAAACTGAAGTTCATGAAGCATCAACTCAAGCGTAGAGCCATTCTGCACCAGTTGGTCGTGTTTTTTGGATGCCCAATTGAGGGCAGGTTCAAGGTTTCTCACTTTCATTGCTTCAAGTATTGCATACATCTCCTGAAATGCTAATTTCAATGAAGCTCCATCTGATTCCCCACACTCACGGATGAACAAGTCACCAAGGTCGAAGAGGCCTTGGCGGTAGAAATGATTTGCTATGACGTTATTTATAGTGTGAACCTCAAAATCCACATTTCTGTATGCCTTTGATATATCTGGACTGAAAGACTTCTCAAGCAATTTGAGATATTTGCTGAGGGCAACATTTAGCTCCTTTTGGCATACTTCAAGCCTATTTAGGGGTGCCATTTCATTCAGCTTAGCTTTCAATTCTGCAAGGATGGTTGTGTGGTCAACACTTCCAATAGAATCTGTATTCATCATCTGCATCTTAGCAATTGCCTGCTCCAGTTCATTCAAAATCTGATCAACAGCTTCTTGAGCTTTAGCAGAAGATAATGCACGTTTCTCAACAACCCGATCAAATGCTTCTCTTAGACTATCAATCTCCATTGTAGCACATCCAACAGTTTAAAATTAGCCTGCATACACCAGAATATCATATGACCAATTGATTTTGTTGAAAAATCACAGGCAATAAAAGGATTTGAAAGGGTTCATCACACAGGGTAAAAAATGCAATTGATCGCCATGCCGTGAAACCATCAAAGCATATATCCAACCATTTGGGCGAATTAAATATAATATTTCATCAGCAGATACGATATAAGCATATAGATATAAAGCATGTGACACAGCAGACAAATTTTCCCATTTTATCATCTCAACCTTGCAGAAGCCAATAGATAATCATGAAAAAAGATTTCAAAGAAAAGCTCTTAAGGCAATAAGGCGAGGCATTCAGATCTTATCCCTTTGCAATGCCTAGGTGACGCCTAGGAACTGATGAAGCTAGAGAGTGCCATATCATCAACCAATGAAGTAGCAAAACTGCAGCTGGGCAGAGGGGGAAAAATGAAAGGAAAAGAGAAGAGAGGGGACTAGCCCACTAGCCGGCCATTAGCCCAACAACATACCACTCCTACATCAGCACATAATAGAACAAAACTACAAATGCGCTTAACAATGTTTGTCAATTCATGCAAACCTTCCAAAAAAGTTTTTTTACTGGTTATATTCTGAAAGTTCTAGTAATGTTGGTGGGCTTTAAATTTCAGCATGCCTACAAATACTTCAAGCTGACTTAGAGCAAGCAGAACTGGGGGGATGCAGCAGATATATCATGTATTCCATGTGAATGCGAATGGCATGGACAGCGGACAGCAGATATTTTCCATACATAAATAACATGTATATACTAGCGTGACTACAAACAGACAGAGTAAACATAATTACGGTAACTCTGTGCACTTGTCCAGATACTATGTTCTCTAAAACGTGCATCTCATGACCTACTCTACTGAAAACACAAATGCAATGATCACAAACAAGCACAAGATTAACCACTCGCAAATTCACGCTCTATGGTGTGGGGGCGAAGTTGAAAGAAACCAGAATCAGGATTAGAGCACTCATCAAGAGCCGACTGTAAGTCCCCTGCTCCATTCTACATTTCTACCTGCGAAGGGACGAGTAGATGGACACCCGCCCCACAGAGCGTCGGCGTCTCCACAGATTCGCACTGCACAAGCGTCAACTCAAAACCACACGACGCCAGCCGGCGAGGCCAGAGGTCCCTCTCCGCATCGAGACCACAGATCTCGTCTCGATGCAGCAGCAAACGCAAGCGGCCTCCCCGCTCTGCCCGTCTCGCAAGAACCAACCGAGCCCTAGAGCGCGCGCAGTCTCCGGAACGAACTGATCCGGAACACGGCAGTCTCCCACTACCCTACCCCAGCGCCCGGATCAAGATAGCTCGACGGGAGATTCAGCCCACACGCGAATCGGACCGGGGAAGAGAGAGAGGTTGTGCGCAAGGGAGAAGAGCGGGTGGAGGCATACTAACCAATCGATGGAACAAGCGGGTGGCGAGAGTTTCTCGATCCGAGTGCGGCCGAGCGCTCCCCGCAGCCTCACCGGGAAGTGACAGCGTCGGCGCGAACCGGGCGGTAGTTGGGGAGGAGCCGCAGCGGCGAGAGGCGGAGAGAGAAGGGGATGAGTTTTTCGTTGGGTTAGTCACTTTGATTGAGCAATGGAGAGGAGGACCAGCACGGAAGCGTGAGTGCGTGACGCGGGCGCCCTATGCGAGACCCAAGAAACTCGCTATGCGAGCCAGGTTAGTTTCAGCACAGCCCGGAACTTGTTGGGCTTGGAATTCAGAGCGATGGCCCGGTCGCCCGGGACAAAAAGATAAGTTCCCTCTTTTAAAACGTTTAAAGAAAAGCAAAAGGCCAAAAACAAAAATACGACGAGAAATTGTGACGAAAAAATTGGAAAAGAAACATGATGAAGAACACAGATAAACATCACTATGATTTGAACTTTTTACATGCCATAAGTATATCGTAATAACAGTAGAGCTGATTTACAAGCCCAAACGTGTTGCAACAGCAAGCTATCATACACTGATGGTACAAATTTACAAGACAACAAGTACAAGTGATAGAAACGTTTGGCAGCGAACAAGGAAAAATAAAATTATGACAGTGAGAAAACCGAAACAATTAGCTTGACCAAAAAAAAAAATGCGCTATACGACAGGCCCTTGGACAAGCATAAGACTAGGAGAGTTCTTCACTTGACTGCGCCCCTTTGGCAACCTTGACAAAGACATCCTCCATGGTGGTGTCGGCGAGGCCCCAGGCCTGGACCTCCACCCGCCTCTTCAGGTTTTCCACCGCCATGAACACATCGGAGATCCGCGCGTCCTGCTTCGGCAACTCATACTTCTGCGTCCCTAACACGTGATACACCTTCCTCGCGCTTGGTGAGAGCGTGCGCACCAAATTCTCAACCTCTTGCTCGAACTCGGGCATTGTGGTCATCGTCAGCACGTAATACCCTCCATATCTGGCTATAAGCTGCCACATGATTTTTTTTTTTTTCAAAATTACTTATCGTTTGAATGGTACTATCGCAATTGATCATAAATTGCTATGTGCATTGTAATGATATCCTTGTACCTCACTGGGCCTCCCGATGCACTGGAGGCTTCCATCAACCATAATGCATAACCTGTCACAGAGAGCTTCAGCTTCTTCCATGGAATGGGCTAAGATGCACAATATCAAGAACAATCAGTGAATCAATTACAAACATAGAGCAAAAGTTACGATCAGGTGCGTAGTTGCAGATGAGTTTAGTTGTCTGAGAATTACTAGTAAGAATGATTGCTCTATCTTGCTTTGCTTGCTTCACAGCGTTCCACAGACTCTTCCTTGAAGCAGGGTCTAATCCAGTGCTTGGCTCATCCATATAGACAACCTGGAAAGCATTTACAAAAATGTAAGCAGATATTACTTGTCCGGGCATATGGAAATGAGGGTGCTATAGAAAGCAATACTTTGGCATCTCCAATCAGTGAGATGGCGACACTGAGCCGCCTCTTCATGCCACCACTGTACTTCTTCACTTGCTTATCAGCAGCACCCCCGTGAAGCAAATTTACGCTTCGTAAAGATTCTTCAACAGCCTTTTAAACATTGTTGTTGCAGTAAGTCTCTTCTCGAGCTTAAAGCTCCATAATAAAGAAGTATGTCACTGTTTTACTGCTCCACTAGGTGAATGTAAATAAGGTTATGGGCCTTACGACTTCACATGAAAAGATTAGGTTACTGCACCATGGGATTATGTTATGAGACATTGGTATACTTGCAAGTACATGACAACTTACGAGGTCCAAAGAAGAACTGCTAAGGCTCTTCAATCGGCCATAAAACTGGAGATGTTCCCTGCCAGTCAGCGTCTCCCAGAGCATGCTACATTTTTCCAAAATAAAGACAAAACAAATGTAAAAATCGGAGACATTCTCATGATTTTGTCCTTCCAGACGAAAATACAAAGAACATATCAATGAAGAGATGTATCTTACTCATTCTGTGGGCAAACCCCCATGCTATTGTATATTTTTCCCATGTCATCATGTATGCTGAAACCTCGTACAAATGCATTTCCTGACGTTGGCTTGACAAATCCAATCATCTGTCAGACACAAGAACAAAGGATCAGTACCACAATGCGTTTGAAAAACAGAGTTCACAATCATTCAGTGATTCAGAAATCTCCATATGCTTATAGAGAGAATGGTTTCAGCAATACATGACTAGAAGAAAATATCTTAGATAACCTTGCCATATAAAGGGATCAGATCACAAACCATGCTAATAAAAGAGCTCTTGCCAGCTCCATTAGGACCAAGAATACCAAGACACTCTCCATTAGGCAAAGCAAGTGATACACCCCGAACTGCAAATTTATCAGGGTTACCATCCTTCCCATGATATACTTTTCTGAGGTCATCACAGACAACAGCATATCCACTACCCTGTTGCTGCAGCACTTCATTCACAGTCTCCCTCTGCAACCAAACACCATGGTTATGTTTCAGCACATAACTAAGTAGCACAGTGACATCTGAGATGAAGTATTCATATATCAAAAGTAATCTAAAGTAATCTGAGCACATGAAAAAATAAAGAATTTTTGGATTAAATTTTATACAAAAGCAAATAACATGCAGTTTATAGGTATTTTATTTTTGTAAAATTGGCATACAACATAAAAGCCAAATGGACGAGCATAGCAAAAGAAACTTACTTCTTTGATGATGTCTACCTTCTCCATTTCTACTTGGACCTCATTTTCGTCTGCTCCATTAACTGTTACCCTTGTCCATGTGGGGTCCTTCTTTACGAGACGTTTAATTACAGAAAGGAGACTATATCTGTGTCCAACTGAAGCAGCATGATCCAAATAGTAAGCAACAGGTAGTAAAACCAGCCATTCTAGAATGATAATGATTAACACATCTCTCATTCCATTTGTGTGGTCATTCAGATCACTCCACCGCATGCCATGACTTCCTGTTTCTGAAGCCCTAGCAGCATATTGACCAAGCTCATATAGTCCTCGATATAAAGAAAATGCAGGTATTATCTCCAGAACTGTAATCCAGTGTCCTATAATAGCACAAGGCAAAATATTGTTTAATGATTTCAGCCTGGTTTCTCAAAGAACAGTGCTTATTAGAATAAAAGACTGAAAAGGCAACACCTCATGTAGATGTTTCCATTTCATTTAAAAAATAACTTTTTAAATTTCTATGCATAGTTTAAATTTAAAACTATAATTAGGTCGACAACACCGAGGCCACTGTTAAGTGATTTTACATGGACAGAGGCTGAAATATCGCTAGGGGTGTGAAAAAGTGCACCTAAATCCTCTGTCCTCTGACCCTCTTTAGTTCAAGAAAATGATCTAGTTTTTTCAAAAGTGAGGAATTCTAAAAATTTGGTCATTTTATTGAACTAGGTAGGATTAGAGGGTAACCTTAGGGTCACTCTTTACACCCCTAAATATCACTACATTGAGTCTTAACCTTACTTGGGAATTTTCCACCTTCAATGAAGTTCCGAATAAGAGATCCTGCCATCAACCCTGACCCAAATATATACAGGTATGCAATTGCTGGTACAAAGAAGATAATAATCCTCATCATATGCTTTTCAGAAAAGAACAATATTCCTCAAATGCAGAAATAAAATGCCATGTGTGCCATACCTTGAGCAGTATTAACTTTGGAAAAGAACGTTGCAGCTAGGAAAGATAATACAATCTGCAGGTTAATGAAACTGAAAAAGAGAACAAACTGGATACTGTAGTCATTTATCTTGAAAAAATTTAGGCCTGAAAAAAAACATGTGAATTAGGTAAACAGCTTAAAGAATTGAAAAAAAAAATAGGACTGCAAAAGTACAATTTAGTTAGGATGAAAACTGTTCCATGTCCTACCTATAATGGATCCAAAAATCACAAATAAGACCAGATATATTGAGGACAAAATAAGGAAGTACATATAGTAGATAATCCAGTAAGGACCATCCCCAAGTCCGTGCATTTTCATCATTGTTCTGAGCTTGTGTTGCTTCTCATATACAAGATATGTTAGCATAACCTGCATTGCAACTTATGAGTTTCAAGTTTTTCATTATGATTACACAAAGTTGTATTCTGTATAATATTGTATTGAACATTAATAAGATAAGAAACTATTGTCAACTTCAAACCATCATACCGGGAAAAGCAATGCAACAACCCATTCGAAAAATAGAGGACCAGCAACAGCAGAAAAATCAAATGTTGGACGAGTCGCTTGCTTAGGCATTTCCTTAGTAAAGTCAAGCAACATGTTTATGCCTGAACCTTGTAGAAACTGGAGATAGGCATTTGAGACCTGCACAGATGTCAAGATAATATAAATTTCTGAAAACTGATAGTAAAAAGTCCTGACAGCAACGACAAAAGAGTAACCTAGCTAAAATATTTTATAGGGAATGGTGAAATCATTTTAGTCATAATGGGATCAGTTTCTTCCCTCAACGTTTTAAGCAAAGTATAAAGTAAAAAATAAAATAAAGAAAATGCATAAGAAAGTGTTCCTACTCGATAGGTTAATAAGAAATCAAGATGCAAATACATAGTTATGCATGCTCATCAGTTCATCCTTCCTCATCTTGGATGGGTGAAGTATATTTTCCAATTGTGGGCCCTTGATGTCATATTTTCTTGCATGAGCGGCAGACCTTCCACATGCAGTGCAAAAGAAGTCCTCCTTTGGATAAATTGAACAATTTACTGACGTTTTGACAGTTCTAGTAAACATCATAATGGACCATGTTGTGAAGTGTTTACTGTTCTATCATATAACAATATAGAGTAGATTTATTTTTTTTACAATTGGTTAATAGACAAGAACATGGGTAAATTCCCTCAAAAATATGGGAAATTCTTAATTTAGTTGAAGTAAATTACACTCACCGCATTCAATGAGCGTGAAATGCGCAGAAGTCCAAATGGCATTGGAGCATAAGAAACATTTTGGTAAGTTGAGTTGTATAGAGAAAGCACATTGAAATGATTCTCATTTGAGTCTTGGAAGTCATAAGCTGCAATATTATAGGTAGTTAGAGTTACTCGTGCTTTATAATGCACTCATGTCACAAAACAACTACAGTGCCCACATAGATTAGGAAGATGACATACCCATAGCAATTTCGTTTATCCCTTCTGCAGTTTTTCCTTTCCGATAGCCCTTGAATGTTTCCTTATTAATTGTTTCTGAACTATCCCGCCACAAGGGAAAACCTCGAAGACATTTGATCTCTGTTAAAAGAAAATTTTGTGTTCCAATATGAATTTCTTTTCGAGCAAAAATTTCCAGAGTAAACCATAAGTATGAGAAATAAGTGAAATGTGAGGACAAGGTAATAATATTATGAGAAGACAAACACTCACACTTGTGAGTCTGCCAGGAATGTTTTTTTTAGAATGCACAAAAGGTCTGTGTTTCATTTCATAAATATGGAAAAAAGAGCATCAACTTTATAAATGCCTCAAAATATTTCCCACATGGAAAGACCCATGCAATGAGGATTCATCCATGATATAGTTATCATATGTTCATTGGGAGGTTGGCTGGCTAGCTGGCCAATAAAGAACCTACTGTACCTTTCTGAGAATTTACAGCACCAATGGTAATTGGGACTATAACTGAATCAGACGAGATGCATTGGGGTTGAAGAACATATAACGGTCGATCGGAAGCAAAAGTAGGTTCCATGAAGCCGGTAGAAGTACCCGGTACATCCGTTCCCTAGAATTTATTTATATGTTAAAAAGCCAGTATTGTTTTATTTTCATGCTTGAGAACAAGTGTAAACACGCTAATGTCTACTTTCAACTTACAAGCAGAAGACTAGATATGCTCGTGAAATCCGAAAGATTTGAAAGCGGTGATCTTGTGAACAGGTTCTGCATAACACCTGTCAAGCAAAAGAGGAAAATTGAGGATTTGCGGAACATGGCGAATACCCTGTACCTTAAAAATAGCATTCTTTTAACTGAACATTAACCGTTGTGGTGCTATGTATTTCCAACAGAATCGACCGTTGAGATGGGCTCTTCACCCCTTGTTGTTTGAAGTAGAAATGACTTACTAGTAGATAGAGTTCTGTTAGCTCCAGTGAATGGAATACTGGCTGGGCACGTTTGAGACTTTCTGCATGATTCATCAGGGAGGCCTGCGAATCGACTGGTGGAATCCTGCACGGCACGATACTCAGGGAGGGGTACTTGCACGAGAGCAGACCACTTTGGAGGGTTTGGTATTGCGCAACTGGCAGCCTGATCCAGTGTAGAGTACTGTATTCCACACACATTTTGGCAAGATCCTGTGTTGTTGACATCAACGCACTTACAACCACAGCTGTATTTAGGCTTATGCAGCTCATTGTTGATGACTCTTTGAATAACACTGAGTAGGACACAGAGGTATACTGGAACTAAGATTAATCGAATGGTCCCCTTCCTGTTACGTTTCTGCAAAGTGAATAAACATTTCAACCACTGTGTAGTTACTAGTTACACAATAAAAGATAGCAACCGTGTTTAAAGTCATCCTCTGCCAGTTGGCATGTAGTGCAACGTATGAAATACCATTCAACAGAGTGGAAGATATAGCACAGTAGATACTAGTTCGTGGTTGGTCTTCGGTGAGATTAGCACAACTTACACGAATTTCCCTGTGCTGTGTGCGGCAAGCTCCAAAATTTTCCCGTTTTCAATTGCAAGTCACAATCAATGCTGAGGTTTTGTTTCGTTAGAAAAGATTTAGTCCGGAATCCTAGAGAACTGGCATGAAAACAAGCTCATTTCTCCTCCTCCCCAAACTTATAGGACCAGTTCTTAACTTGAACCCGCCGGAATTAGCCAAAAATATGATATCTACCGCTAACAACATGACCAGATAAACATTCCCTAACAGTTGCCAATTTGCCATCCATCAAATTTCTCTTCTTCAGTGGCAGTAAGAAAATGGCACTAACTGAAACTGAAATTCAATTTTTTGCAGTCGGACCCCTAAGCTAATCGGCAAAGAGCTAATCCAATTATATTTACCAAAAGGAAAAGGAATAAGAAAAAAAAAGCTGAGAAAAATGCTAGTAAGTCGGTTGGGTTCCAGACCTGGAATATGAGATTCTTGCGCAGGAGGGCATTGGTCTGGGAGGCGAAGCTCGGAGGCCTCGAGGCAGCAGCTGCCTGGGGCGGGTCCATCACGCGGCGGCAGCTCTTGGTTCTTCTGCTGCCGTCTCTCTCTCTCTCTCTCTCTCTCCGTGGACTCGAGGGAGAACGAAGGACAACTCCCCTATCATTCGCCGTTAAGATCCGAAGAGGGGAATTTATAAGGGCAGACGGGAGCATAGGTGCTTCCCGCCACAAAGAAAATATATTTTCTGTCAACTCTTTAGGCTCCTCTCTTTTTTCTATCATTTGACTAAATAACTGGGTTTCGAAAGCTCATTATCAGAAGGGATTTACTTTGGTGATTACAAGCATGTGCTGCGCCATTGCCGAAACTTCCTTGACCAATCCAATTTATTTCTTTGACCCTCTAACCAAATTATTAGCTTGATTTCTTCAAACTTCAAAATATGCAAAATACCAGATTACAAAAAACATTTCTTTATATATGAGCGGATTTTCATTCGAAAATTTTACGTGACCACAGTAGCTAATAGTACAATCCTTTTAAGATATACTTATGTTGGTGTATTTTTTTCTCCTCAATGTACACATGGGTTTTAAATTTCAAACTAGAAAATCTGCGCGACAATTATCGCGCTTTTTGTGTATGTTTTTGTTGTGCACTCTTAATTGAAACAGTATATTTTAAATTTATTATTTAACAAATAGAAGTGTAATTGCTTTGATATGGATGACAAAGTTCTATAAACATATTCTTAAAAAGAAGTTGTCGACATGGTATTCAAAGCATAAAGCATAAGTATGATCCTTGTTATCTATAAAATATTTAATAAAAAGTAGCATCGGTACACTTTTAAAAAAATATTTTTAAAATAAATTATTTCTAATTTTGTAACTTAATAAATTTAAAATTATTTTTAATTTATATTGACAATGTTTGATTAAAACATTGCGTCCAAATCTACTATTTTTTTTAAACCGGAGTTGTAAGCGAAACAAAGATTGAATCTTAGTTCTCATAGTAATTAAATAGTATTTTTAGAAGATAAAATAATTTAATTTAAATTATTTAAATATATATTTTCATAACATATAAAGGTTTTTAATTACAGCATATACTTGCAAGACATAGAAGTAGAATAAATTTATAAAAACTTCTTTTATATCAGTACAGTCGTTCATGCTTGCTCTCGCCGAGTAGAAGCACACTCTTACTTTGATCAGGAAAATAATTTTTTTCTACTTTCTAATATCTATTTTTTTTCTCTTTTTTAATATTCATCGTTATATTTTAATCCGACGATTAATATTTTTTAAGGTAACATGACGCAACGAGCTATCAGAAAACGCTTACGCTTTAATATATTGCGATGGCACAGCCGTTCGTGCCTGCTCTCGCCGAGTAGAAACACACTCTTACGTTGACTGGAGAAAAAAAATTTCTCTTTAATATTTATTTTTTCTTCTTTTTAATATTTACTGTTATATTTTAATTTGATGGTTAATATTTTTTTAAAGTACCGTGACGCAACGAGGATTGAGAGAATGCACAGCCGTTTAATATATAAAGATTTATGCGCCGGCTATAGCTGACACGGTGCTCTGTAGCACCGAGCTAATTGAGGAAAGTTTCGTTATTATTTTTCATGCATTTTTGTATCTCTATTGTTAATCTACTAGGGGTGTGTTTGGCACCTTGACGTTTCTGTTTCCAACTAGAATCAGTAGAATCTGTGCCATACGTAGCTGAAGCAAAACGTTTTGAGTAAGAATCGGGGTGAATCATTTCGCCTTTTGGCCTAGCACCGTGGAACGGCTGAACAGGTGTTTCACTGGAAAAACGCTTCCTTGATGGATATATCTCCTACTAACGTATTCATTTTTTTTAAATAGATAGATTTCAGAAATTTAAAAAAGTTTTTTCAAGTTTTCAAAGTTTTTCAAATTTCTTCTGTTAGACTCAAATTTAAAAAATTCCTTGATGGATATATTTCCAAGTTAGTCACAAAGTTTCATAAATTTATTTAGTTATTTTCTAAAGTTAGTTAAAATTGTTCTGATTTTTTTAATATTAATACATGCAAGAATATATTAGTCATTCCAATTCTTCTGCTCACTTTATGAATCTGAATGACTAAAATTACTTAACGGTTTGTGATTCTTTTTTTTAAGTAAAAACATTTTTAAACTGAAATCAAATTTTTTTTTTATTTTTTGAAGAATCGAACCGTATTAAATGCACCTTAGATCTCTTTAAGCGTAGTTTATTGTGAACGTGAAGAAATTAAAAGAAATATATTAAGTGATGAGAGATTGCACTGGTTTGGAAAGGTTTCTTCCGTTGGAAATTTCAAGGGTCTTGTCTACGCGGTTAAGTGAACGTGAAATCGCATCCGTGTAGACTGACCACGCGCTTAATGCAAACACCCAGAAACACAACTATGCGTTTTAATATGCATGGATCATGAGTCATGCTTACCACAGAATGCAAACCACTCCAGATGAATCTGAACCAAAGAGAGAACCAAAGAGAGTGCTATTAAAATAACACACTTTCGTGGAAACACCACCTTTGGTCCGTTCCTATTTATTTACTGCCGTATACGTACATTTCGATGGCATATTGAAACAATCGGCCCAGACCAGCCGCGATCAAGGTGCTGACTGCGGCGGTTAGCTTCGATCGAGATTGGCCTTGACACGAAGCAACCGAGTAGTTGACGCCGGTTTTAAAAATTCCGTTCCGGTTGACCCACTGCCAGTCACGCGCGTTTGCTTAAATTGTTCCGCCCACCGAATCATCTGCCCCCAGATGGAGAATCATATCGCCGGACGCGATACAAGTCATATGACGTCCCCGGATAAAATGGGTCCGGTGTGGCACCCAAGTCAAAGTGGTGACCCGTGATTCCGCGTTTTTTGAATTGAGCACGCTGATCTCCGAGTCCTCAATAATTTATTCCTTTTGACTTGGGGAATTTTGGATTGGAAGCAGGGTAATTTCGTCGCGAACATGGTCGCGCGCAGCTCGGTCCGATCCACGAGAAGGAGGCCCAAGGCTAAATGAAGCCCGTTTTTCCCGCACAGCGGACCTACGCGTGGAGTCCCAGAACGGGCCAACGCCTCCCCTCCCTCCCCTCCCCTCCCCTCCCCGCGGGCCACACCAACTGCAACGGCCCTCGCCCTCCCCTTTTTCCCGCGCTCCGCTCCTCGCGATTCGAACGGCGCCGCGCGAGGGTGGGGCCGGCACGCCGCACGCGCTCCCCGGACCCCTCGAACCGGAATCCCACGCTGCCACGCATCCTTCTGCGACGCGTTCTCACTGGCAGTTGCGCCCAGATACAGGTGGGACCAGTTATACGGTGAGACAGCTACATCGCGCGAGGCTGGGAGCCGTTATTTGTACCCTTCCCTCTTCCTCCCGTGACGAAACGGATTCAGCCACCTCTAACCGGAATCCGCTCTCGAAGTTCCACTCACTTCGCTGGTTACTTCCTTTCGGGACAGAGGTTTCAGGCACCAGGGCGCGGCGGGGGTCGAGCAGTCGAGCTTGATGGCCTCTTCCACTTCAAGCGACCAATCAGCAGGCGGCGGTACGGATACTCCTTTTTCTTTCCCGAATTGTTCTGCTTCGATTATTTTGAGGTTGAATGCTAGTGCACGACGGGGAATTTTTTTTTTAATCTCCCGCAGGGTCTGCGGCGAGGGCGTCGAAGCTGCGGTACCCGCTGCGTTCCGCGAGCAGGGGGAAGGCGGGCGCGCCCCCGGCTGCTGATGCGCCTCCCACCGTCTCCGCTCCCAGAAGGTGTCTTTTCGACCTGTTACTATCTGTTTCCCTTTGATGAGAGTGCAATCAGATTGTTAATGCGCGGAGCCAAGGTTCTCACGCGTGACTGCATTTTTTCGAACGAGTAATTTAGTGGTGTAGCAATAGAGGATGTGATATTTGGAGAAATGGAGACTTTATAGTCCTGCCTGTTTATGAGATAAACAGTTTGCACTTTTTTTTTTTCCTGAAGGAGCAACATTCTGAACAGAGTGTGCCTCTATGATCTAGTAACGAAATGATAATTCAGTGGAGCTTCTTTGTTGATCTTCCCTTTTTAGTATAACTTTAGCTGTACCACATCTTGGAAGCCCCACATTGATTTGTTCAGGAGCATTATTAGTTACAAGGTTGAGCTATCAATATTTCTAACA
>BCLH01002929.1:11851-28718 GCA_001602315.1 Zoysia pacifica
CGGTGACGTCGAGCTCGCGCGAGTGGAAGCGACGCGGCGAGACGGGACGGGGCAGCACTGTGCGCGATGGGGGAGGCGTGACGTCGAGGTTGCGCGGCGACGCGATGGGACGAGGCTCGCCGGAGCGGTGAGGTAACGGGCGCGGCGCGGCATCGGCTCGGGGAAGAAGACGCTTCTCCGATCGGGCCGTTCGTCACGCTGGGCCGTGCGCGCATGCGGCCCAGCTGGGGAAAAGAAAAGGGGAGGGGGATTGGTGTGGCTGGGCCGGGGCCGAGAGGCGACGTGGTGCGGTTGGGCCGGAAGGCGGCCCACGTGGAGATTTGTCTTTTTTTTTAAGCAAAGTAACTCCAAATTCGAATAAATTAAAATAATTTTGAATAAATTAAAATAATTTTGAATAAATTTCGATAAATTTGAAAAAGAAATTTTCACTCAAGCACTTATCAAGATTCAAATTTTAAATTTGAAAATTTTTCTTTTTGAATCTATTCATTATATGAGATTTTCCGTTAAAATAAAATAAAAGAGAGGTGTATAAAGAGAAAAATCGCAAGAAAGGTTTGAGGGTATCACAAAAAATTAGTTTCTGTATTAGTTCACCCATTTGAGAAAAAAGAGGACTAATTTTTCATCGATAAACAATTAGTCAGACGGATCAAATAGAGCCAATTTGCTTCGGTTTCAAGTAATACAGATACTGTGTGTTACCCTCTATTCATATTGTTAGAGCTAGTCTACGTACGATGCAATAAGTTGTCTGAATAGTGACGGCTGCTCCATTGATTCACAAGGTACACAACTATATATACTTACAAGCTCTAGAAATGCTGTCATTTTTCTTAGAATGAAGTTATTTGAGAATATATTTATTTCAATAAGGTAGCATTACGACCTAGCATTTTCTTATTATCCGATAATCGTATTGCTTTTTTATTAGGAACTCACTTCCACTTAATTGACAAGAATGTTAGTAATGGTGTGAACCATTTGTTAGTGATATAAATACAGTAGATAACATGAATTTGTTTCAAAATGAGAAACTGAGCAGTTGTATACAAACAAACTTATTTATTTTTTTTGAAGGAAAAAGGCACAAGATAGTGCCAAATTCATTAATTATACAAGAGTTTTACAGGTAGGGGCTAAGACGCCCCAGGAAAAACAGGATCAAAAAAATATTTCCATGACATTAGGAAAAACCCAAGGACAAAGCTGCCCTAGGTGTCAAGCTCCCGCCAACACTCAAGTCCGCGCCTCTTCCTTGATCTTAGCTATCAAAGAGGCCGCCGATAACTCTTTATGATAAAAAATGCGTGCATTCTTTTCCTTCCAAACTTCCCAGCTTATCAAGAGTATGATTGTGCAAATCCCCTTCTTCGGGGCTCCCTGCAGCATAGCGAGACGAAGCCACCATTCCAGAAGTGATTCCGATTGGGGCCAGCGGTCAGGTTGTGAGAGACACCTATCCACTTCACCATTCCTTCCGAAATTCGTCGTGTATATCTGCAATCTAGGAGCATGTGTTGCGCTGTCTCTGGTGTGTGTCGACAAAGCGGACAAAAAAGTTATTTTACCAACCGTGGTTTTGAAGTCTATCTGCCGTCCAAACCCTATTTTGCACCACCAGCCATGCAAAGGTTTTGCATTTGGGAGGGGCCCAGGGACTCCAGATGAAGGTAGTGTATGTTGCTTTTGAGGCCCCAAAGAACTGCACCTTGTAGGCTGATGAGGCGGAGTATGTGCCATCCCCTGTTAGCTTCCACTCGACTGTGTCTTGAACCTCCGGCTGAAGCTGCGTGCCGTGGGTCAGATTCCACAGAAGCACAATTTCTCGAATGTTTGTCGTTGTGATGTTGGTTTGAAGGTTAAGATCAGCTACCCATTTATCATCCTGAAGGGCATCTCTGACCTTAATGGACTTGCTCCTGGAGGCGGCATAGATTGTTGGTGCAAGGTCCTTTGGCCTACATCCCCTCAGCCATGCGGAGTTCCAGAACTCTGCCGTTGCTCTGTTCCCAAGGGTTAGGGACATTGTGGCCGCGAAGAGCTAGCGCTCTATCCATGTCATCACACGGGTTACCTAGTCCAATCCAGGCTTTGTCTTGTGATTTCCATTCATGCCATAGCCAGCGAATATGTAGAGCTCTAGCAAATTTCTCCATATTGAGTATGCCAAGGCCACCGTTTTCTTTTGGCATATACGTGCGTGTCCAGTTTATCTTATATTTGCCGCCTGTCAAAGTTTCATTGCTTGCCCAGAGGAATCGCTTTCTTTTCTTGTCAAGGTCTTCGAGGATCTCTTTCGGGATCTTTAAGGATGTGAGGAAGTAAACCGGCTGGGCCGACAGGACTGCTTTCACGAGGGTCACACGACCTGCAAGGGATATATTTCTTCCTTTCCAACTCAGCAGTTTCCCAAACGCTTTGTCAATCAAAGGTTGGTAGTCCACCCTTCTCAATCTTGAAACCGAGAGGGCAGGCCGAGGTACTTTACCGGGAAGCTCAATCTAATCGCTGGTTCTAAGATCTCGTCCAAGTCCAAGCCCTCACACCGAATCGGGACTACCGAAGATTTCTGAAAGCTTTTATTGAGACCAGATGCCTGACTGGAGTTTTGAAGGATCGCTGCTAGTGCATTTGCATCCTCTTTAGTTGGGTTTATAAAGACTACAGCATCATCCGCATACATGGAGGTGCGGAGTCTGGTTTGTCGTCCTCTTAGTTTACTGAGCAGGCCGTATTCTGTTGCCAGACCGAGAAGGCGTTGGAGAGGGTCTATGGCCAGAATAAAAAGGAGGGGCGATGGGGTCACCCTGTCTTAGTCCCCTACCGTGTTGGATGCTGTCGCTCTGGATGCCATTTAGCAAGACTGGAGGTAGACGTTGCTAGGAGAGCGGTGATCCAATTTGTCCACCACAGGGGAAAGCCCCAACATTGCATAAGCTTAATTAGGTAGTCCCATATTACAGAGTCGAAAGTCTTTGTGATGTCTAGCTTGAACAGAAGGGTCGGAGTCCTGTTTCTGTGATAGCGTCTTGCCAGGTTAAGAGCATAAAGGAAGTTATCTTGTATACTGTGCGGCCCTTGATGAAAGCATTTTGACTCTTTGAGATGATGGTATTGATATGCAGCGCCAAACAAAGGGCTAACATTTTGGTTACTAGCTTTGCAACCACATGGATAAGGCTAATTGGTCGAAAATCCGTTATCTTACCAGCCCCTTCCTTTTTTGGGATAAGCACAACGTTTGCCGAATTTAGAAAATGCATGTTTGTCGACTGGAGGTCATAAACTGTATGTATGACAGCGAGGAGATCATTCTTGATTATATCCCAGCAGGACTTGAAGAAGTTGGCCGTGAAACCATCCGGGCCTGGCGCTTTGTCATTGGGCATCTGATTCAAAGCATGCCGCACTTCAGGTTCTGTGAATGGCAACGCTAGGGCCGAAAGGTCTATCGGTTGTATACCTAGGCTTGCCCAGTTAATATCAATGGACTGCGGTGGTGGCATTCCCATTATTCCTGAGAAGTGCTCGTACACAATTTGTTCTTTCTCGTGATGATGGACCGCCCAGTCGTTCTCCTTCTGCAGCCTCTGAATGAAGTTCTTCCTTCTCCTACCGTTAACTTTGAGATGGAAGTATCTTGTGTTGCCGTCCCCGGCTTTGATGTTGGTTATTCTTGAGGCTTGCCGCTTTCTTGTGCGCTCCACCATAGCTAGACCCAGGACCCTTCTCTTTAAGTTTGCCCTCAGGTTGCACTCTTCTATTGTCAACTCTCTGTTTTCCTGGGCGATGTCTAGGTTCAAGATTACGTCTGTGGCCATATGAAACTGTAGCTTGGCCTCCAACAGAAACGTTCGGCTCCAACGTCTAAGGCTTTTGCGGTGTTGATCAGTTTCTGGCCGAATCTGCGCATCGGTTCCGTCTGTGAGACGGGTTGTCCCCATGCCTGTTGCACGGTTTCATGAAAGGCAGGGAGTTTGATCCAGAAGTTCTCAAACTTAAAATGTCGTTGTCGTGCCGTTCCCTCCTGGTTTGACAAGAGAAGCTGGCAGTGATCTGACAAGGAGGTGCCAAGGGTGTGCAGTACATGTTGATCAAAGGCGAGGTCCCAATCTGCAATGCTGAAGACTCTGTCCAAGCGAATTTACGGTTTTGCAGATGGATTTTGTTCAGCTCGCAATGATTAAGAGCAGCTCGAAAGCGCCTCGTCTGTGGGAGGTTCAGATTTGCGTTATTTTTGTCCACTGCTCTGTAAATCTGGTTAAAATCTCTGAGGATCAGCCACTTTTCTCCCGAAGGAGGCTTCAGACGTCGGATGTGCCTTAAGAAGGAAAGTTGTGCCATAAACAGTTGTCAGAAGGAAAGTTGTATTGCATTGTTTAATAGTTATCTGGGCGGACAGAGAGAACCGTCTGACTTGGATGTTTTGTGCCTCAATGGAATTTTCATTCCACAGCAGGAGGATCCCCCCTCTTGTGCGACTTGCCGGTTTGAAAGCAAATTTTGGAGCTTGTACCCCACTAGGAACGCGGCTAGGGGAGAATCGATGTTACGCAGTTTGGTCTCCTGGAAGCAAGCTAGATGACAAGTAGTCGCCGCGATAGTTTCATGCACTGTCGAGTATCTCGCTGCCGAGTTTAATCCTCTGACGTTCCAGCTTATGACATAAAAGTTTTGTATCGTCATTTGGGAAACATGAAGAACTCTGGAAGAAGGCATGGCCTTGTACTGCCGTGCGCCCACAGCAATGGGGAGGGGGGCATGGACGTGTTGAGCAAAAACTCTAGCCACAGTTGAGACGACATGCAAAGAGACGAGCTGGCTGTGGCCACAGTAGATTCTTGGACTAACACAACAGACACGCAACATAGTTGATAACAAAGAGGTTCCATCAACAACATACCGGCTGCTTGCAAAATGAGAGAGCAGCCCACACAACCATACAGGCAGTAAACACGATACATAGAAAACAAAAGGTCTCTAGACTTCAACATCAGCAGAAAACAAAAGGTCTCTAGACTTCAACATCAGCAAGCAATCAGGCTAAGGCCTGGAGCTCCTCCTGAAACTCTGGCGCTCCCTCGCCAGCGATCTGCAACAGGGCAGCATCGAGGTGTGCAGCGCCTTCATCAAGGTTGAAAATGGCTGTTAGGGCAGCTATGACGTGCCCCGGAAGAGGACCTTGGAACATGGCGACGTAATCTGCAAGAGCTTGCTGGAGGTTGGATTCGTCGTTGTTGGTGAGGAGGCCGAGTCGCTTGCAGAGGACTGTTGAGCTTGTTCGACCGGCGGCATTGTCGGCCGGTTTGCAAGGCGCGCACTGCGACGCACTGGTGCGGAAGCCGTAGCACGGCGACACCTGAAGCGCGGCTTCTGGGGAGGTGGACGCTGCAGCAATGGTGGTGAGGGAGGGCAGAACAGATCCACCATCGGATGCTCATTGTCGCTGTTCTGCACAATTTCGGCCAGCGGGTCAGAGCCGTGCTCATCAGCCGGCACTGGCTCAGGGACCCTCCCAGGGACTTCAGCGGGGCTGTTCTGCTGTGCTGCAGCCGCCAGCTTGATCTGCAGCTCCACAAGCGCAGCATCCACAGCTTGTATTGTCGGCGCCGGCGGATCAAAGTGCTCGACGGTTTGCACCGGCGAGTTGGTGGACCGGGCTCCACTCCCCGGGAAGTCCAGGGCGAGCAGCTGTGGACTTGGACTTTTGTTGAAGAGCCGTTCTCCAACCTCCGTTGCCTTGAACAAGTATTCCTTCGCCTGCTCCATCCAGGCCAACTGCCGTGTCTGGGTCGCAGCCAGGCTGTCCTAGAGCGGCTTGAGAGCAGCAGCCACCTTGTCTTCGAGGATGGCCTTGAGCTCCCTGTGCAGCAGGTCAGTCTGCATGGAGAAGGTGGACTGCAGGGCTGCTGTACTTGCCATTTTGAGGGCGTCGAGGTCTGGGAGCAGCGGTGGTTGTGGGGCAGGGGCCACAGGCGGCACCTGGGAGTTAGTATCCGCACGCCAGTGGCCACCACCCCTGCTGTAGCCAGAGCGTCGTCTGTTCGGTTGAGCCTGACGATGCCTGCGTTGCTTGGAGGCTGCTGACGAAATGTTGGCCGCACGGCGATATTTACCGCCGCCCTCAGGCCCCTGGTGATGGTCATCGTCGTCATCCCGTTTGCTCGGTGGCCACTTGAAGGCAAAGTGGTCGTCAGCGGGCCCGTGCCTGTCGGTCCTGCTGCGATCCATGTCATCAGGATCGTCACGCTCATGGCGAGCGCGCTTGGCTGGGCGTGCGCGGCCCTCGCGGGTAGCAGAACCGCGGGCGTGGCCGTCCCTCCTGGACGCGTTGCGGTGGTCGTCAGAATGGCCACGTCTGCCTTGTTGGCGACACTGGCGTACCCAGCGGGTGGCCCAATTATACCGGGGCATACTTAAAATTTTTAGCTTAAATTAATCTTAATACATATGTCAGTTAAAGTTTTAATTTTAACAGATATTTAAATAGTAAATATATATGAATAATTTCAAAATATCGCTATTGTCTCTCTGAATCAGGCTATTGCATAATCGAGATAATAAAGTGAGTTTCTAGGCATAGGCTACTCGCTATTTTTTAACTAAGTATCTAAATTAATGTTTACGTACTTAGTTTAGTATCTATTAGTCTTTTTATCTGATACCTTTTCTATTCAGATTTTGTTGCTCCGTCGTGATTTTGACACAAAATACACTTAGTTCTGTTGAAATTTTCAAGCGAAATACGTGAAACATTTAATTTTGAATGACAGAATATTTGATAAAAGAATAGAATTTTTGGTTTGTAGTGTAGTGATAGAATATTTGATGTTTTTATGAATATTTCTCTCCCTCTTTCTTACGAGTCTGAGCTTACGATGCATTTATGAGTTAAACTTTCTTTAGACCGCATGTTTTGTAGACCTAGTAAACTAGACTAAAGTTTAATAGTATGGGGTGGTTCTTTGGTCATCCGAGATAGAAAGGACAAATGCTCTGCAGTCTGTTAAGTTTTTCTTCTCCTCTAGCCTTTAGTGACTGACACTGTTATTATATTTGCTGTTGTCTTCGTCTGTACAGCTGAAAAAAATCTTTTGGCATACCCTTTATAAAATTTTAGGGATGCCACTGGTTGGTGACCGTTGTCGTGGTGGCCATCAGGGAGGCTGAGGCGGCCTCCGAAGACGCTTCGCTTCTTCTCTGGCGCCTGTCCCTTGCGGCTCCGGTATTGGCCACCGTCTTCTGCCTGCAAGGATCAGCCTCCACGGCACTCTCTGTCAGGGCCGCCGGCCACCTGGTCTTCTGGCCATTCCAGGGGAGGGAGAGGGAGCCGGATTGGAGCGAGCTCGTCGCTGCCTGGTGGGACACCATCTCAGACACGGTAGTGCCACGGAGGAAGACGACGACAGACTGGCTTGAAGTTTGGCAGCTCAACTGCATCCTGCAAGTTAAAGGAGACAGCAGAGTAGTCTTCAATTACCTCCAGGTGTAGGAGAACCTCATAGTTGAGTCCCAGCTGCCAACGATCCGGTGGCGAATGGGCGACAAGGACGTTGAGGACATGTCCGAGGGGCGGTGTGTGAAGATGAGCCACACCAACGATGTCCGGAGTCCAGGCATGCACCGGGATGCCATCCAGGCAAAGGCGCACCTTGAAGAAGAGGTGCATGCCGATAGCATAAGTAAGGCTGCGCCACTCATGCCAGCAAATCTCGATACCGTGTCTCTTGAAGCGCTTCTTCTTGCAGGCTTCCTCGGCGTGATGACGGTGCTCGAACCGAATGAGGAAAGGCTCCGGTTGGCAGGTACAGGGGCCATGGGATCATGGTGCATCCCTCCCATTCACGGCGGTCACGCTCCAGGTCGAAGGTTGCAGGACGTGAGGCGTGTCGACGTCCAGTCACATGTCAGGGTCACCGAGAGCCATCGGAGTGTTTGCTTTGGCAACGGAGCTGAGGAAGCAGCCTCTGGTCGTTGCAGGCTCGGTGAAGCCAGTTGACGAGGCGGCGGAGAAGGCTCACGGCAGAAGCGCTCCTTGTGGCCAGATCTTCGGCACCGGAAGCAGCAGACCGGGTCACGGCAGTCAGCGGCGCGGTGATCTAGGGCGAGGCAGTTGAAGCAGCGGTCTGCTGTCCGCCTTTTGAAAAGGCGGAGCTGGGGAAGCTGGTCCAGCCTAGGAGCAGGGACGGCCCCTCTTGAAGGCTGGTCGTGCCGGCCATACTGCGGCCGCGGCGCCTCGAGCATCGCCCGGCTTGAATGCGTCTCCCTTCTCCACCAGCGGCGGGAGCGCACAGGAGTCCACCCTTGGTCCTCGCGCTTGCACGTCGGGGGCGGGCTCCGCGGCGGAGACTTGAGGGTTGGGGCTGGATTACCAGCGGTCCGTCGCCCGAACCGGACGGTCTTGTGCTTGTCACTTCGACAGGGCACTGTAGCAGGTGGCACATTGAAGGAGCGGTCGGCGGGGTTTTTGGAGCGCTTGACGACTTCAGCAAAGGAGGGGCCGGCGGGGAGGATCGGAGACTCCGGGACGAAGCTCACATCATCCTGGAACTTCAGACCTTGCAGGGGTGGCGGCGCGATTTTGTGGAGAGGTTGGTTGATGGGCGGGCGGGGGGGGGGGGGGGGGGGGGGGGGGGGGGGGGGGGGGGGGGGGGGGGGGGGGGGGGGGGGGGGGGGGGGGGGGGGGGGGGCGTCGGAGGAGACGGGGGGCAAGCGGCGGCCGGCGGGTGTTGGTTGGGCGCGGCGATGGCGGCAGCGAGGACGTCGCCAGGGAGGAGAGCGCTCCCCAACAAAATGTTACACCAAGCATACACCAAGAGGAAGATTTCACATTGCCAGTTCAAGAACAACACAAGCACCCTAGTAACAAAAGAGAGCAGAAATTAATTGTCACATCAACTCAAATGAGTGAATAGAATCTTAACAGCTACAATATTTATGCAAACCAACTTATTTATGGGTACCGAGCTTACATCAAGAGGAAGATTTCATACTGTCAGTTCAAGAACAACACAAGTACCCCACTAGTACACAAGAGTGCAGAAATTCTCACAGCAACTCAACTGAGCGAATAGAACCTTAACAGTTACAATATTTCACTATTTCTCTCCCTACACAGAACTCCAATTTCCTGATTCCAGGTTTCCTATTCGGCTTTATGCAAATGTCCCCTTCATGTCTCTCTGAAAATCTATACTAAACTTTAACTTAGAAACACATCAAAGAGCCCAAAGATAATGATCCCCGAGCCATTCTGAAACGCCCTTACAATAGTATCTGAAATGTGAACTAACGCTCATTCAGAAAATGGCTTCCGAGCCAAAAAGTACATCGGTGTGAAGATTTCCTTCCTGTATTTATTATCCTCGTCAGAATGTATGTTTACAATAGTACACAGGAGGGAAGATAAACAAACAATATCTACGATACTTACTTGCCACCCTCTACAAGACCTTCAGCAGCCTTTTCTAAGAAATCAGAGACCCTCTCACGGCCTTGTGGTGCAAGACCAACATATTCCAATGCCTTGACCTGAAAATTACCAAACATATTCAAATGCATAATCGAATCAACCACCCGGAGTACATGGTTAATAAAGGATTTATCATCTTGTAACTGTTAGTAGAATCTTAGAGAAAGAGAACAATATTTGATAATGAGAATTAAAGAGCAAGTTAACTAAAAAGAAGAAAGAAAGAAATAACTTGTTCTGCAATTGAGAAAAAGAGGCAGAAAGTTAAAAAATGTACTGTTATTACAAAAATAAACAACTTATTGGCCTTACCATTGTGCGAGTAACCATACGTCCCACAGATGTCAAACGGAAACTACTCAAAGAAAATCTGCTTGGATCCAATGGCAAATACCGTGGCACTGGGGAATCATCAGCAAGATCCTTATCCCAAATAACCTATGTGAACATAGAGAGTTAAACTTTTATACCAATTGCCATAGCGACGAAAATTAATCATATCAAGGGGAACAGTTCTGTGGTACAGTAAGCATGCCTTTTCCAAAAGGTAAAATCTGACAAAACAAGATTAGAAAAACAAGTGAATGCAAAATATCTGTCTTACCTCAAACCCGGCATCTTTTACGAATTTTTTTTAAATAATACGTATTTTTTCAAAAATTACAGAATTAATACTCAATGTTGAGAAATAACAAAAAAAAAATTAAGTCGGACGCTGGATATGCGAGAACACAGAAGTCGAGCGTTGGTTATACGACTTCCTAGAAGTCGAACACTGGTTATTCGACTTCTCTGAAGTCGTGTATTCAGCATTTGATTTCGTGTTTTCGAATGGATTAGACAGACAATCAAATATCCAAAATTTGATTACACGAAATCAGACATCCAACATTCGACAAAACTTAAAAAATATTTTTTGTACCCATGCAAAATATGTTTTCAATTATTTAGTAGTCGTTATTTGTAATTTATTATTGCGTATGAATTTTGCGAAATGTTATTATTATAAACTTTATAATATTGATATTACAAAATAAAGGAGTAGTAATATTATTGACAAAATTAAAATGGAGTAGATAATATTAATATTATAATAGCCCGACACATACATATGTTAATACATAAAATAGAATTACACAATAGGCGAATAATAGCGTGTCTATAGTGCCATGCACCGAGGTAGTCCTAATACGCTTTAGGAAAATATAATTTTACGCAAGGTGGGATATAGATGCTCCATTTTTACTCTTACTTTAATGAAAATGGGAGGGTCCTATGGAATAGTTGGTGTTGTGCATATAGTTTATTGGCGGTGGTGGATTTGGAGGTGGTGGATTTACAGGTCCAGACTTATGGTGTGGGTACCTGTAAAATACATCATCGCAGATAGTATTATCATCATCAACGATGCTGATGATATTCTCGGAGTCACCTACACGATGTTATAGATTAGCTAGCTCCTCATATAACTGTGTCATCCGATTATGTAGGTATTTGATGTACGCTTGAGTCACGGGAATAGACGGTAGATCAACCCATAGCACCACTACAAAAATAAAACCTATAAGTATAGATACACATAAAATGAAGAATGACCACGTAAAAAATAAGGTGATACTAACGGCTCCCTGCGGGCATCGAAAGAAGCGCCGACCAGCTCCCTCACCTCCCACTTTTATTTGCACAACACATTTTAGACCATGGTTGCACTTAGGCCACTCTTCCTTACTGGCATCATACGGTCGAAGTGGATTTCCCATCCCAAAATCTCTCCATGTTTTAAGTGAAAACTCGAGAATATCTTCTTCATATCAGTCTGGTCCAGAACTCCCATCTTATCTAAGTGGCGAATGCCTAATAGAACTAGCTCGCCTACCATGACCTCTACTCCTTATTTTGGTGGTTCAAACTTGGTTGAGCGTAGAATAGAGAAGAGGGGAGATGGCTCAATTTTACAACCAATTCAAGGTGTGGTTGCGGCTCTGTAGGTGTCGTGTTGTCATATCATATCATGTCTAACAGAAATCAATACTGTAGATGCATGCGCGTAGCTTTTAACTTTTTGTACGTGTTTGGTACCTTTTACTGTTGATATTAACAAGGCGATAATGGTCTTCTGCTTAAGTTAGAGCATCCCATGTGAGCTGCTGAGTCTCGCAGATATGGACTTGGTCTATGCACCTTTTGTTTTCTGCCTATAAAACAGAGTTGGAGTGAAGGACTTTCACTTCACAGATCACAATGGCATCCGATGCAAATCAGATGCTAGAAATCCCACCATAGGAAGATCAGCATTCTGTGAATGTGGAGAGTGAGCTAAACTTTTCATATACCATGGTCGTAGGTATTTTCACTGTCCGAAATTGAAACCTGATTGTCAGGTAACGATAGTACCTCATTCAACTACTTATGTTTATGCATTCATATGATTATAGTTTCTTACGTTACTAAACTTGAACTGCTTCTATTTCGTATATACAAGCCATGTGAGTTTGAAGAATAATTGGACAATAGTTCTGTGCCAAAAAATCTTGCATATATCACAGAATTAGAAAGTGATGCTCAGTACTATATGCGTATGCGAGAGTTTGAGAGGATGCAACACACGCTGCTTGATACCCAACAACAACTACCTAAAAGAGAGATAGGACTTAAGATGCGACATGATGAACTAATTAGACGTCGCTCACATAGAGCACGATACGTAGCATAAAGAACAGCTGACCCCAAAAATACCGAGGAACATCTGCAGCTTCACCATCAGCAATAGCCCGTGCGTAGGAAACCCAATGTACATCAACAGTGTCACCATATGTCGACGTGAACATAACCCAACCAAAAAATCATAGGAGGTATGCCTCTAAGTGTCGAGCAACCTTCGTCGGCTCATGTGCCATGTTCTCAACCTGTAAAAGAACAACTTATTAAAATGTAGCATAATGATAATATATTAATGATATCAATAAAGAAAAGTACTAGTGTTGTCGAATCTTGAACTGCTGTAACCACTGCTTCTTTGGCCATTTCTTTGTGTCGGTAAAGTTTGAAATACTGCACCCTCCACGACACATGCAAATCGGTCCGTCAAGTCCTATTGCCATCCAATAGGGGTGACAGAGAACCCAATAATATCACCAACAATGGGTAACCCAGTAAGCATTGTTACATCCTGCAAAGTGACAACCGTCTCCTCAAACGGCATATTGAATGTGTGGGTCTCAGGCCTCCAACAGTCCACTAGAGCTAATAGAAGTGACCGATCAAATGAAAACCGCCGTGAATGCTCTACATGAGGCTGTATGACATCATCATCCTCTTGATCATCATCAATACCTTCCATCATCCGCGTCAAAGGGAGCAATCCAGCTCTAGATAACCTGCAATGGATACAATTTATTTTACACCTCATATGAACACATAAAATAAAAAAAATAAAAAATTATGAAGTACATAAAACCTGAGCAACCATCATGAGTCAAAACGCCAAGCCTTCGTTGGTGTATGAGCCATCAACACAGAGACATTTGATACTCCATGTGAGGCAACTTCAAAAGCACGATGATGCTGGTCTAGAGAACAATCCAAGAGCTCATAATGGGTCCATAGCTGCATTACATATAACTGATATAATTGAGCAACATAAAAATAATAGATGTGCAATTGTTTTCACAACATACACATGACTCATACAACATTAAAACATACAAAAGGGTGTTCTCACATAAAAAAAATTACAATACAACTATAGATTACATGACACATAAGTAATCATATTACTTATAAAGCATATCCATCATACGCTTCTCCATAGTTTCACCGTGACGATCCCCTACACGTCAAGTAGAAGTTGATGCTCCACCTTCGCATTCCTTATTATGTGTACAATCTTTTTTCTTGTGACCATACTCGTCACATTCAGTGCATCGCCTTATAGGTCCTCCAACCTCAGCTTCATCCATGTCCTCCAACCTCCAATCCTCAGTCTGCGGACGACCATCTTGCCCATGACGATGTCTAAGAAAATTTTGATGGGGCAAACAAAGTATCGTATCTTTGTCATATTCTGTGAAGTCAAAATGTGCAGCAAATCCATAAAACCCTCCAGTCTAAGTATTCACCACATTTTCTTTTAAATAGAATGGTGAATCATATAATGCCGTATCCACACCAATCTGTGACAGTGCTGCAAGAACATGTGAACATAGAATGTGTAGCAACTTCTGCTTATTGCATGTACATTGACAACATCCATTTAATTGAACTCCTAAATTAACCTCGTGTGTAACAACTCTTGTCTCACTTTCTACCTCTCCTTTGACTCTCAAAGTTATCTCAAATCGATGCTCTATTACGCCCATGCTATGCACCATATGTTGAACATATTTCTCATTCTTTTCTATCAAATGCTTCATCATACGAAAACAATATGGGGTATCCATAGTCGAGCTATGGAGTACAGCAGCTGCGTGCCTCTTTTGGTAGTACCGAATGAGGCCATGCAACATCTCTTCCACAATTTCAATTAGAGGTAATCCACGCAACCTTCTAATAACCCAATTGTATACGTCAGCTATGTTTGTAGTCATGATGGCATACCTAGCACCCCTATGTTTGTAATCATGATGGCATACCTAGCACCACCACTGTCATAGAGCAAGTACCACTTCTCCTTTGGCTCTGCTTCAATCCAGTGTAAGAAACACTTGATATGCCTCGATGACCTCCTTTGGAGGGTCCAATCCTTCACCAAGGGCTAGTAGCACCTCGGTACAGTCTCCTCATGTGTTGGTGGTTTCTTTTATCTTTCTTGGATGTGAGTCCTTGTGTTCTTGTCTAGTTTTGTTCAAAGGCCTCAAACTTGCGACTTTGGTTCTGACTACATAACCTTTTAAACATTTTCATGAGAGACTTGTTCTTAAATTGCTTATAAAAATTAGCTCCCATATGTCGGATGCACCACTTGCTCTACAAATCAGGTCATGGATATGCTTAATTGGGATCCTCTTGCAATGTTTTGGCCTTTTGCTTCGCCCTCCAAGCTTTTTGATAGCTTATATCATACTTAAATTGCTTTAAAATTGAGAGTTGGATGTATGAGCACTCCATATCTCGCTTCTCAAAAATCTCCACGAACAATTTATTTGCAATAAATGAAGCACTCAGTTTGGGATGCTTACAACCGACATTTTGAAGTGTGCAGCTATGTTCACAAACTTTAGAGACCAACCAATGTGTCTTATGCTTTGGCTTGTATGCATGAACATAGAAACATCATCCAGTTTTTGCACTTCACGTTGTACTTGTTAGGGCTAGAATTAACAGTCCACACCTCTCTATGGGATAGAACTGCCCAACACGCTACAGCATCTTTCAATTCAGACTTATTAGAAAAGAGTTGATTCACATGAATCGTACTCGATCCATACTCTCAACAAGAACGTTGGTTATCCATCACCTGCATTGATGCTTTTTCAGGTCTATCCCATTCATTTGGGATGGGATTACCTCCAAACTGATTGTCATCCTATTCCTCATTGTCATCTTCATCATCACCAACTGACACCTGCTCAGCCTCATAAGTTGCACTAAGATCCACATTCTCCGGCTCTTCAACAATTCTTTCATCAATATCTCCAACATCAGCTTGACCCTCAAAAACCTCAGCGTCACCAATATTATTATGATGCAGAGTCTCTAAACCTTGCCTAACTTCTTCAATTGTCACCATCATTTCGTGACAATCATTATCATTTTCAACCATATTTGTTGCACTGCTATGTGAGGCCACATCATTGTATTTATATAACTCTTTTGGACAAGACTGCATAAATATAATAAATTGAGCGTTCCTTCTCCGACACCAATCCAGCCACTACAATCACTTTGTTGTCTGACACACCAACTTTATCTCCCAACGAACCAGATGAAATATTCGGGTTCACAAGCATTGCACCTTAACTGAATAAATACTAGAGTTCAACTAACTATAATCTCCATCATTCTTGACGCGTACGGGTTAGGGTGTTCTATGTCCACATATGAAAAATTGCTCAGGTCAACACCGTTTGGACCATTTCAAATTTCTCCGGTGCCATAATAAATTCTAAGAGTTATCATATTGAATTCACCGATCTCTGTCAAAAAATTTAATATCATTAATATGTTTTCTAAATCTAATTTTAATGTCTACAGATCAATATTTCATTCATACATTAGTTTATACTTAACACTAGTATATTGTACTAATAATATTACGTAAATATTATTATATTATTTACTATCCTAATACTCAATATTATATCATGTATACATAATATGATTTTTATCAACAATCTATTTTATAAGACCATTATTACAAATATAATCATATGCTAACAAATTTATAAAAATTATATACTAATATGTACTAAGTTAGTTTACCCATACAAATATGAAATATGAACTATTCTTTTACAATATATTATTAACTTAATTACAATAATGTATACAAACTTAAATACTAGAACATAAAATAGAAAAAAAACTAACCGTTCAGCCGGCGTGCGCTCGCGCTGCCACCGCCGCCTGCCACCGCCCGCTTGCCGCCGCACTCAGGCGCGCTAGCGCGACACGCTGGCTCGGTGCCGAGAGAGGGCGAGAGTGAGAGAGAGAAAGCGCAAGGGAGCGCGGGCGCGGGCCAAAGCAGAAGTTGAACGCCGGTTGACCGATAGCCAGAGAAATCACGGGCGTGCGACAATGAGTAGTCAAAAGTTCAGAGTTCAACTTCTCTGGCGTCCTCTGCCAGCGCCGCCCGAGATTTTGAACGTTAGCCGTTTGAATACTCTGAAATCGTATCTTCAGTGTTCCACTTCACAGAAATCGAATATCCAGCGCTTGACTACATAGATTTCGCATATCCAGCATTCGAATGTGTAATATTTCTGAAATTTTGTTACTTCGGGTATTTTTTCTGTTAATAACAATTATAACAGTATTATTTTAAAAAAATTCCATATTTTACTGCCTGAAGACATTGCCTAGTACTTCTGATATCTGGTAGACCATTGCCAAACTCAATTTCATCCTTAATCCTTTTATGGGTTGCATTATTGCGGTCATAATGATCAGTAATGCACCACTCGTATACAGCAAAGCACTGGCCAGGCTTCAAAACACGATAGATCTCCTTATAGCAGCCAACCTTTAAACAGAAAATAGCAATTGAGTTTAGAATTGCAAAAATGTAATCGGACGAGTCTTAGTACAGAAAGCACAGATGTGAAAATTTTGAAATATTACCGGGTCAGGTGCATGGCATGTCGCCTCAATAGCATAAACAGCATCGAAGGTGTTATCAGCAAATGGCATCTTCATGAAATCTGGCTGCGCCATACAAATATGTGGAAAATG
>BCLH01002929.1:28728-39425 GCA_001602315.1 Zoysia pacifica
CTATATAAAGTGTCATTTGTAACAACTGAACACAGCCATCAAATGCATAAAGCTGTTGATATAACAAAAAATTGCCTTATAGGCTAATCACTTTTATATGTAAAGAGAAGCAACTGCAAAGTTATTTTCCAACACTGACCATAATGATAAGAGCAGCAAACCAAAACAAAAATCTAAACCAAGAAGAGAAAGCTATACCTTTACAAAATCACATGTCCCACTAACTCCTGCCAACCGTTGAGCTCCTGGGTATTAGAATATCAATTTAACATAAGACAAACATGCATGATAACTATGGCAACAATAAACATTATTAACTTAAAATATGATTTTTAGTATAACCTTTCCCCTAGATATCTGGTATTCATTTTTGTTGAATCCAGTAACTGAAGTTAAACTGCAGCAAACAATTGCATTATTCAGTTGGGTATGGAGTGTGAGATGAAAATGGATCTATATTGAGATAAAAGACAATAGTTCTCCGAATAAAGAATGATCTATTTAGTTTTGTTTCCAATCCGAGAGAGAGCACCATCCCTCCCAAAAGGAATTAATAAAGTCATAAGGGTCAACCAGCTATCGTAAAATTGGCCATATATTTTAAGCGTTACAATAGAGGCCAGAAAAAGTCACAAGTATCATGGAATCAAACCTCAATCTTTCAATTTCTCTCAATGGCCCACCAATGCCACAGCCCACATCCAATACCTACAGCTCAAATGAAAAGCACACATGTTTCTGTTATAGCAAGAGCAGCAAATAATTGAGCGATGGATTTCAATAAGAAAACTGACCTTTATTCCTGGCTTCAACCCAAGCTGCAGGGCAAGAAAATGCTCATGTCGCTTAATGCTTTCACATAATGATTTTTTATTCCATCTACGCAATACTTGTAGTTCAGTATCCAATTATCACAAATCACATATACTACCTTTTCCAGTGTTTCCTAGAACAGGCATAGAAAGAATTTTTTGTATGACAGTAGAGATTTTTGTTCTGACAAATTAAATACCAGGAATTAATTCTTTCCTGAAATGGAATCCTCACATGTGAGCAAAGTGGAAGGATTCACCCCAGCCATACTCATAGAAGCTAGTGGCAAGATCATAATATTTATTAACCTGATATGTCATCAAAACATCAGCTGCTGATACATATATAGAATATACAATTTTGCAGTCAGACCCAACCCATAATTACTGAAGGAATTGAAACAAAATTACTCAAAAAGAGAAAATTACTGAAAGAATTGAAACAAAATTACTAAATGAGAGAAAATTACTAAAGGAATCAAATCAAAATTACTGAAGGGAAGTGACCTGGTTACAGAATGGGGCATTTTGCAGCTAGCTAAATATTATACCTACTCGTACTTATTACTGAACAAAGTGGAATATGTGTACTCTTTCCATTGAATAAAAGAACATCAACCAAGTAAATAATCTGTCACTAAAATGTATTTCATTAATTCCACATTATGCAATGCTAAACAAGAAACACTCCACAACATTGATCTGTTATAATTAATATGCATCCTGGCCTATATTATTATTATCTATTTCTTGCATAGTCCGTAAGTTTAAGAGAATTTTCGGAATAGGAATTACAGTACAACTGACGTGCAGTATACAACATTTTGAGTATAAGTGGTAGAGGTGGACCTTACCATATCAGTATAGTTGGACTTCCTTGATCCCTCCTTCCCTCCATAATATCCATGATATTTCTCATACCTAGTAAAATTATTCTTACTCAAAACATCAGAGCAAAAAAAATATAATAAAGTACGATGCAGGTTCCATTCAGCAGCATCTACAGTATGCTTTATCCGAAGAAGAAAATTGAATAACTTGATGGCTTCTTAACTGTATTTACTATGAAAAGGACAGGTTAACATAACATGATATGTGGTCAACTGAGTTGACCTGGACCAGAAGCTAAACTGATAATCTTCCACGACTAGTTCCAGCAGACTGCAGTACAGTACTATGGCCAGTATGACTGGACCACAACAAATGGCTAGTAGTTAGCAAATGCCAGATTGTGATCGGCCCACATAACATCGAACGCGCATTTGGTCCACGTAACTACCAAGTATGGCCATGTAACTGACACGGATCAAGAGAAGAAGTGATATCAGGTACTCGCTTCCGTGTGCTGGCACGGAGCACGCAGTTGCTAGCAAGTAACAGTCCCACCAAAGAAAGGAAAATAGATTTTAATTTCTCAGATGCAGAATTGAATTTATCATGCGCAGCACACAAAGAACGTGTGGAAAATAAAATCTACAGAGGACATAAGTCGCAGAACCAAGGGCAATCACAGAGTCAACTCCCCTGTTTTTTTATCTAACTTCGAGAACGCAGCATCCGGAGTTTCACTAGTCACTACTATATCCTACTAGTACCCAAGAAACATCCCGCCACCCACAAACCACAATGAGCTCAGCAGATTCAGATACCTACTCTCTCTCTCTCTCTCTCTCTCTCTCTCTCTCTCTCTTTTAATTGACGTTGCTGTTAATTTTTAAATTCAATTTTAACTATTTATTTTATTAAAAAAATTAATATATTTTGTATATTTTGATATAATTTAATTTATTATTAAAGTTATTTGAATCACAACTTAAAATTTTATATATTTTAATAAATTTTTTAAATAAAACAAATGATAAAAATTTATTATAAAAATGAACGACCAAATCATTTTAAGACTCATCAACGGCCGACTTGACTTCCTTACCGATCTTCCCTCCCAGGCCAGATGCGAGATCCAGGGCTCCCGTCTTCGACATCGTGACCAATCAGAACGCACCTGCGAGACTCGTCAGGAGTTCCTCTCGAAAACTCTGGACCAGTCCAGTCGACGTATCGACATTCGACACCGCTCCAAGCAAATGCGGAAATGGACAGGGGTGCGCGCGCCTGCCGACGGAAGGGGACGTCAGCGCGAGGTCGAGACGGGTCACCACGCTGCGCCGGAGCAGGGAGGAAACTACGGCGACGAGGAGCGAGAGGTGGAGCGGAAAGGTGATGGCTGGATCCCGGCCGGCGAAAGGATGCTGATGCCACGGTCAATCCCCGCCGTGGGCACTGCGAGGTCACTGCCGGCCAGGCTCGGAGCCTCGGATGCTACGGACCGTTTGAAACGGTAAAATCGATCAAAAACTATTTTATATTGAAAAATAAAAATTTAAACGAAATTTGATTAAAAATGATTAATTTTTTTATTTATAGAACGGTTTCACTGATTTATCTATCAATTTTTTTTTTAACGACCGGTTTCATGCTAGAGAACCAAAAGCAAGCGTAGGTAGGCCAGCAGCACCCGGACTCGATCACTCTCTCGTTCTCTCCCTTTCTGCCTTCCTCTAGCTTGGCTACCGAGTTCGTTCTAGCTAGCCTATGGCAGTGTAACTAACGCTCTGTGCGCGCACATGGCATGGTGCCAAGATTCTCTGGTCGCGGCCGGTGGCCAACAAGTGTGAATTATTGGGAAGCGTTGTCACTCCCGTAGGAGCCGCGTGTGTTAATATATGGAGAAAGAGCCTCTTCCGTAGCTTACAAGAAAAGATCTCTGGTTGCTATACTTATTCAGTGTTTACAATAAATATAAAAAGCCTATATACAGTACCTTCTAGCTAGCCGTGATTTACTAACAATCAGAGATCGAATCAATTACAATTGTGCATGTTTCCTTGTCATGCACGTCAACACACGCACACAGCTATCGCTAACATCCTCCCTCAATCTCAACCTACCACTCCAAGGTTCAGATTGTACTTCAATTCTTCTAGCTTGCACGAGTTTAGTGGTTTGGTTAAACCATCCGCTATTTGATCACCAGTACCAATAAATCGGATCTGAAGTTTTTTCTGTGCAACTCTCTCTCGAACAAAGTGATAGTCAATCTCTATATGCTTAGTTCTAGCATGGAAGACCGGGTTTGCTGACAAATAAGTAGCTCCTAAATTGTCACACCATAGTATAGCAGTCGAGGACTTTTAATACCAATCTCTCGAAGAAGAGACTGAATCCATATTATCTCAGCCGTGGCATTCACTATCGCTTTATACTTGGCTTCTGTACTGGACCTGAAGACTGTAGCCTACTTACGTGCACTCCAAGAGACAAGATTTCCTCCAAGGAATATAGCAAAGCCTCCAGTGGAGCGTCTATCATCAACACATCCTACCCAGTCTGCATCAGAGAAGCCACTGACAAGTGATGAGCGAGATCTGATGATCCTAAGTCCTAACTCGACTGTGAGTCTTATGTATCTCAATATTCGCTTCACAGCTTTCCATTGTATGGTGGTTGGCTTGTGAAGAAATTGGCATACTTTGTTGACAGCAAAAGCAATATCTGGTCTTGTGAGGGTTAAGTATTGCAGAGCTCCAACAATACTTCTGAATCGTGTTGCATCTTCAGCACTCAGCGCTGTTCCCTCATATGCAGACAGCTTCTCGGTGACGGCCATAGGCGTGCTACACGGTTTGCAATTTACCATACCTGTTCTCTTCAGAATGTCATTGCTGTATTTTGATTGAGACAACAAAATTCCATTATTTATTTTAGATACCTCTATACCAAGGAAATAATGAAGTTCCCCCAGATCCTTTAATGCAAAATCAGACTTGAGAGCTTTCAGTAGCTGATTTGTACCTTCTGGTGATGAGCTGGCCACTATGATATCATCGACATAAATAAGAATAAACATCATTAAATCACCTTTTCTGAAGCAAAAAAGAGAAGTATCCCCCTTTGAAGGTTTGAACCCCATTTCTTGCAGCTTGGTGTTCAACCGATAATACCAGGCTCGAGGAGTCTGCTTTAATCCATACAAGGCTTTATCCAATTTACAAACATACTGAGGGTGATACTTATCTTGATACCCAGGAGGTTGTCTTATGTAAACTTCTTCCTCAAGAACACCATGAAGAAACGCGTTCTGCACATCTAACTGACGAAGACTCCATCCTCGTGAGACAGCAACAGACAGAACTAGCCTGATAGTTGCGGCCTTTACTACTGGACTGAAGGTATCTTCATAATCAATCCCATACCTTTGCTTGAATCCCTTGGCTACCAGCCTGGCTTTGTATCTATCAATTGATCCATCAGCTTTTCTTTTAATCTTGTAGACCCATTTACAATCAATGACGTTCCTTCCTGGAGCCGGTGGCACCAGACGCCATGTTTTGTTCTTGTGCAGGGCTAGAAACTCTTCATCCATAGCATTTTTCCAATTATTATCTGCCAAGGCTTCATGCAGGGTGTTAGGTTCACCATTTGCTGCTAATAAACCATACCTTATGGTGCCATCAGTGTAAACACGTGGCTTGCGGATACCGCCCTGGGCGCGAGTCCTTGGACGCATTGAAGCCGCACCGGGGTCATCAGAACCCGCGGGCGCACTGGATCGCACCGAATCAGCATCGGGCGCAGGCCCGAATGCAGCTGATCCAGGCACGTGCTCGTGTGTCCCGGCGTCGTATGTGGATTGTGGCGCAGAAGATCCGGGAGGGTCGATTCCCCCCCCCCCCCCAGCGACGGACGCGTGCGAGCCAGTTGCCGCGCTCGGATGCGCCGCAGAAACATCCGCTCCGGGATCTGCTCCTCGTACCTAAACCGGATCAACCTCGGGAGCTCTGTCCAGGGTGGACTGCATGTGATCATGCGCTGTTGGCGCACTTTCTGTGGGATTTTCTTCCGAATTTTTTTCTGCGGCTGCTGCATTTTCTTCCTGAAATACTCCCACACGATTAGTAGCACAGGCAGGAGGAACATGCACATCGTCACATATTTGTGCGCCCCTGGAATTTTTGGAAGGTAAAAGAAGTTCCTCGAGGCGAAAACAGGATCCGGCATTCGAATGTAATTTGGTAAAAGGAAAAACTTGCTCATCAAAAACCACATCACAAGAAATATAAATGCGGCCAGCAGCAATATCTAAACATTTGAACCCTTTATGCATGTTACTATAGCCAAGAAACACGCATTGCTTGGATCTAAAAGCAAGCTTGTGATTGTTATAGGGGCGCAGGTTGGGCCAGCAAGCACACTCAAAAGTTCTAAGCGAATTATAGTCAACTTGTGACTTGAAGAGCCGTTCTAGGGGCGTGGTGTTGTGAATAACACGACTGGGAATCCTGTTGATGAGATAGGTAGCAGCTAGAAATGACTGATCCTAATATTTGAGGGGCATAGAGGAATGTGCGAGGAGAGCTAACCCCACTTCAACAATGTGTCTGTGCTTTCGTTCAGCTGCTCCATTTTGTTGATGGGCGTAAGGATAGGACACATGATGACTAATCCCAACTTTGGAGAAAAATGAGTTTAATCTCTCATACTCCCCGCCCCAATCAGATTGAATGGCTAGAATTTTCTTGCCTAGCTGACGCTCAACTAGACTTTGGAATTCATGAAAACGCTAGAAAACTTCAGATTTATGTTTTAGAAGATAAATCCAAGTGACTTTGCTGTAGTCATCAATGAAACTTACGTAATACTTGTAATTGCCAAAAGAGTCTACAGCCGGCCCCCAAACATCAGAATAGACAAGCTCCAAAGGAGCAGAGGATTCACTCAAGGATCTTTGATAAGGTAGCTGATGGCTCTTGGCCATTTGACAAGAATCACAAACTGAATTTATTCTGGAACTAGAAGAACAAGATAACTTGTGTTTATTGACTACTTGATGAACTACTCCATATGATGGATGACCTAAACGATGGTGCCACATCTCCAAGGATGGCTCATTGTTGGACACACTAAGAGCTTCTTTATTCTTGATGGTCGACGCAGGTAAAGGGTAGCGACCGCCCCTACATGTTCCTTCCAGGATGATTTTCTTCGTTGTTCGATCCTTAACGAAAAAGGAATTTGGATGAAACTCAAGATAAGCATTGTTGTCAGCAGGTAGCTTATGAACGGAAACAAGATTTTTTGTAGTGCTAGGAACATGAAGAACATTATTAAGGTAAAGGTCTCTACCAGGTGCGCGACAAATAGTATGACCGACATGTGCAATATCCATACCTGATCCATTGGCAGTGTGGATCTGCTCGCCACCGTTGTAGCGATCACGAATCTGCAGCTTGTCGAGATCGCCCGTCACATGATCGGTGGCCCCAGTGTCCGTGTACCAATTTGAGTCAGCGCCATAGCCTCCATAGTTGGCAGCATTGGCACTCTTCTCTTCAGGAGCGACATAGTCTTCATCATAGCGGTAGTAGCAGTCGATGGCGTTGTGGTTGTCGCTCTTGCAAATTTGGCACTTATCCTTGGACCTGAAGTTGTTGCCGAAGCCTCCACGCCCACGACCGCGTCCTTGATTGCCACGGCCACGGTTCCCGCGGCCACGGTTGGTGCGCCCACCACTACGGCCACAAGAGGCAGCATTCGCCAATGAGCCTGACGAGGATGAAGAGCCGTTGTAGAGGTTCAGGCGCTGCTCGAAGGCGAGCAGCTGGACGATGAGCTCGGTGACACTGATCGGCTCGGTGCGCGCTAGGACGCTGGTGACGACGGAGTTGTACTCGAAGTCGAGGCCGGTGCAGATGAACGAGACAAGTTCTTCGTCGTCGAGGGGTTTTCCAGCCGCCGCCATCTCGTCGGCGTACCCCTTCATCTTGGCGATGTACTCATCAATGGACATTGCACCCTTTTTTGTGGTTGCAAGCGCGATGCGTGTGTTCACCGCGCGCACCTGAGTTTGGGATGCGTACAGCTCCTCCAGTGTGCGCCAGATTTGGGCAGCAGTCTCACATCGTGAAACTTGTTTCAAAGCATCTTTAGAAAGCGATGAAACGAGGTAGCTGAATACCTGCTGGTCCTGGGCTAGCCAGACCACATACGCCGGATTTGGCACTTTTTCTTTGCCCTCGCCGCCATCAAATTCTTTGGGCGACGCCGATAGTGAACCGTCGATGTAACCGATGAACTGCACCACGGATTGCAGGAAGTACTTGCAGCTTCCAGATGGCGTGGTTGTTCTTGTTGAGTTTCTCCATGACCGGAATGGCAAACGCTGCCGGAATGGTGACGCTGGTGCCGGCCATAGAGGACGGAGATAGTAGATGTGTTTAGAGGATGGCTCTGATACCATGTGAATTATTGGGAAGCGTTGTCACTCCCGTAGGAGCCGCGTGTGTTAATATATAGAGAAAGAGCCTCTTCCGTAGCTTACAAGAAAGAATCTCTGATTGCTATACTTATCCAGCGTTTACAATAAATATGGAAAGCCTATATACAGTACCTCCTAGCTAGCCGTGATTTCCTAACAACCAGAGATCGAGTCAATTACAATTGTGCATGTTTCTTTGTCATGCACGTCAACACACGCACACAGCTATCGCTAACAACAAGCTCTTCCGGAAGACGTCAGGCAGCCACGCCTTCGTCGCTGACTTCCCCATCGACGACGACGTCTTCGAGCCAGATTACGGTGGCGGGTGCAGCCCCGACGCCGATGCCAGCTGCTGCGTCAAGCGGCCGCGGCCGCAGGACCGGAACAAGACCCTCAAGTAAAAGTACGCACCGGAACAAGACCCTCAAGTACAAGTACAGTAATGTGCTGGGCGCGGACAAGAGCCGCATCGATCGGCATGCACTGGAATGTGTTGAGAACTGAAAACTGAAATCATCACGGGCGGCGAGCACGGCGACGGGCGGTGGCGCTCCACCGGCTCCGTCGAGGCTGCAGCAGCTCGCCACCAGCTCCGGCGAGGCCGCAACGGCGTGCAGGCGGTAGATGGCAACGGGTCACAGCGGGACAAGGCCGGCGAGTACAGCAGCGAGCGGCGATGTCGACACCGGTGAGGAGGAAGAAGAGGGCATTTGTGTGCATAAAATGTTTGACGGGTATTTCAGCGCCCATTCCATATCACCATGTGCATTTTAGTGAGATCGTTCTCTCCGTGAGTATTCCGGCAAGTGCCAAATTAAGGGCTTATTTGGATCCGATTAATTGTTAGTCCGAATTAATAATTAGTTGACTAAAATTATTAGTCGATTAATTATTAGTCCACTGACTATTTGAAGGTAGGACTAATTATTAGTCCATCTTCTAATAATATGTCTGTTTCATCTCTGGTTAATAATTAGTTCGTACCTATTTGGATCCATGACTAATTGTTTTGTAGGTGTCTGAATAGGTGATCGGTAAAAAATAGATATGTTTTCGAGTTGGTTTCGAAAAAAAAAATTTTGAGGGTAATTTAGACTTTTTACTATATCCATAAACTATTAGTCCCTGTTAGACCCTTTTGATCCACTAATTGGAAAACAATTGTTTCATAGCTGAATTAAAAATTAATTCCCTATTAGTCCTCCCTTTTGAGAGAAAAATAATTTTTAGTCGGTAAATAATTAGTCAATCGATCAAACAGGCCCTAAGCACGGATATAATTCCAAAAAACTCACCGGTGTTGAAGTCATCACTCACTTCTGCGCGAAGGTTATAGGTCCTCGATAGGGACAGCGACATGCTGAAGCCCGTCGAAATTTGAGTCACCATGCGCGCTGTGCGGAGGGATCAAACAGAAATTGAATTCCAAAACGGACGGAAATAGATGGATCTACTGCTCTTTTCATTAAAAATAGAATTTTTAAAAATAGAATGTGTGACACCAAAATTACAGATAGAATTTATGAAAAAATGAGATAGACGACGTCTATAAACTTTTATATTAGAACAGATTAAACAAGACACCAAAATAACCGTAGCAAGTCTATTAATAAATATCAAGCGAGATACTTGAAGATATTGATTTGTCATTATTTAGCTACCATGCTACTTGTTGATGCATAAAAGCACCCTTCCACACTAGCACATTTTTGCCATAGCGAATTTGTTGAAACCGAAATTTTCGGTTTTCTCGTAATGCAAGTTTTTATCATCAACACTACTCACGTTTTAAATATAGAACTAACATATGAGGAAAAAGTCGAATTGTAATTTAGGCTATGTGTGCTGTTTATTTTTTTTTTCCCTTTACTCTCCATTCCGTATTTGACATCGTTCCGAACCATATGCTTTACCTTATGGCGAGTTTACAAAATCACTGTCTACTGAACGGAAGGAGGCAGATCAGCATCTTCCCTGTTCAGTTCGCTGAGGAGAGAGCTGGCGGCAAATAATTAAGCGTCATGATCGACACCATGCAGTAATCAATCGCATGTTTTGTACAGTACTACTTCCGTCCTAAAATGTAATTATTTTTAGATTTAGACTTTTACTAATAATATTTAAAAAATTACATAATTTTTAATATAAAAATATATTTTTTATAAAAACTTATTTTATGATAAATTTAAAAAATATAATTTTTATATGATAAAAATTTGACTTTCACTAAACTTATATTTTAAAACATACTCTCTGTTTCAAATTATAAATTATTTTCACTTTTTAATAAACTTTTCAGTTATAAATCGAGACTGAGGGAGCACGAAGTATCGAGCTCCCAATAAAACTACGCTACTCCAGTAATTCAAGGGATGGATCTACACTGCTGGCAAACGAAAGCAGAGCCTCCGTTTGCAGCCACGGAAGTAGGCTCAACTCAAGGGCTTAGGATGTGGCCAGCTGGGCATTTCGACGTTACCAGCGGATCAATAGAGTCCGTAAGAAACAGGGGTCCTGTTAGGTTCCGCGTAATGCGGACAGCAAACAACGTCCGCACACCCCAGGCG
>BCLH01002930.1:12464-34590 GCA_001602315.1 Zoysia pacifica
AAAAAAAAAACTTACTAAAGCCAACAAAAGCAAGAATATCTCAACGAACAAGAATCATTGCACAGAACACCAGAATCAATATCATGGAATGGCCATAACAGAAGAATCATTCAGAATGTCAGACCAAGTACTTTCATATATATCTTCTCTCTCTCTTTGACTCTCATTTAATCCAGAAATAAGCAGGTAAAAAAGTAGATAAATAATAGCTTCTGCTGTTTCAAACCATTCACCTCCTTCAGTCTTCATTACCGTGGAAGAGCAAAGTCTATTGCGTTGTTAAAAAACAAAAAGAAAATGGAGATCCATCAGATAAGGGGCAGGAAGAGGATACCATGGTGGAAACCAAAACAGGTAAAGGAAACAACAATGCACTAGATGCACCTCAAAATTTAAATGCCAAACGACACAAATGTGGATTTTAGTATTTGGTGCAGAAAAAAAAGCAACAAAAACCTCAGTATTGAAGACATATGTATATGTCGGGAAACCTAAGACATGGCCAGCTAAAAACTATAGATGTTGGTTTCAACCACATAGAATAATCCTGTGACTCTTTCAATACAATTGGTTCTAGTTCATGGTTTATTAGAAAAATAAAATCAGTACTTCTTGCACAATTTGCACACCATACATCAAAATGGTAACACATAGATATCAATGTGATAGCCATAGCCCAAAAGTATTATCCATACAAAACCACCAACACGATCAGTATCTGAAAGCTAAAGGGTAATTTAAACAACAGTCAATGGTGGGGTGCATTTTTTCTGCTACATAGGCACAGTGTCATGCAGGCCCTACACCTTAAGAGGAGATATCAAAAAAGGTAAATAATAACGCAGTACCAAGTGAACCATTCTCTCACATTGTGTTCCTAGCCATGATCAGATGCGCTTGACCAAACCTAAGAGCATGATTATCAAAATAGTTATGACATTGAATTTCAACAAGTATTGGAGAACTGTTGAATGATTGACGCACTCCAAAATAAAAGAAACAATAGTTTAATATTATCTTCTACAACAATGAAAAATCTATGGGAGTCCAACTAAGGCCCTGTTTGTTTTAGCTTCTCAGTTGGCTTTTCCAGCTGGAAAAGCTGCAAAGCCAGAAGCTAAAACAAACAAAGTTCTGAAAAACTTGCTTTTGAAAAGTTGAAAAGCAAGCTTCTGATGAAATGAACTAAAAGAGAAAAAGCACATTCTGGGCTACTTTTCTAGCTTTTGGTGTGCTGAGAAGCTAAAAATATATTACAAAAAGCAAACATTCAAATTTCATCATTCAGCTTTTTCAACTAGCCACCAGCCAGCTTTTCTAAAAGCATAAAAGCAAAAGCTCAAACAAACAGGCCCTAAGTCTAATTAGAGCATGGATCCACTACATAAATTTGAGGCCCCTTGCGCCCTTCAACTTTTCTTGAAAGGGCACTTTTTGAACTTCGCAATGACCACAAACATTAGAGGAGAAAAAATGGGTATATTCAGACAAAGGCTTATCAATAACTATCCATCCTTGAGGTCCCAGGTAAATACAAGCTTTTCATGGTTTTATGGATAGAAATCATGCACAAGAGATAGACCTGGTTATTGTAACTCACAGAATTTCTAATTACTATCAATACGCAACACAGTGATCTTGACAGCTAATAGGGCTCAACAGATTGGTGCCAATAATCCTTGGCACATACCATGTTCAGAGCCCACATAAATCGACTCTAAACTTTTGCAATCTTAAGTCAACTGTAACGTGTTTTGAGAATAGAAAGGCAGTAACTTAACCTTATGAGTACCAAGTTTCTCAATAAATTCAACACAGTTTACTATGTGAGCACGGCAGGACAATCTCAGCATCAAACAGCACAGAATCAGAAACGAACATGTGAACCCAGATTTTCACATACAATCGCCGAGGTACAAAGAGAATGACACAAAGGGGTCACCTTGGGAGAGGCTGCTCCAGCAGGCCGAGTCGGCGGCGATGCACGACCGCAGCCGCGCGCCCGCCACCGCGCTGTGCAATGGCATCAGCGAGTCCACGCTCGCCAGCGCCCCCGCGACGAAGGACCTGCGACAGGTTGGATTGAGAAAGGCGCGCAGATTTTCAGGCATTCAGGGTAGGAGTTGCGAGCAAGACCAAATTAATCACGGAGTTGCGAGAGCATAGAGAGGAATCACGGGGTTCGAATCTGACCTGCGGACGCGCGGCGGCGCGAAAGGAGACTTCACCGCCTGGAACGGCCTGATCACCGGGGATCTCGAACCGAGCGCGGCCGACCTCACGGCGGCGGCGGCGGAGCGGCAGAAGGACGCCATGGTTTTGTCGGAACGGGGGACGCCCACGATGGCGAAGCGCAAAGCCTAATTAGTTGGGCTGGAATCTCAGCTCCAACAAACAAAACGATGGGCCAGCGCGAGTCATCGAAGCCAGAGTCGTCCCGGTACTACACAAGTCAGCCCATGGAGGCCCAAACGTTCTGAGAGGAGCATTCGCGAAGAATCATCTAGAGAAACAGCATCTTGGCACAAGTTTTGTTTAGTGCGAAATGGAGTTTCATTGTTCAGAGAAAAAGGAAATTAATTTTTGTTTCCAATATCTATAATCTATACTACTTATATAAACACAACTCACTAAAAAGCTAATCTCAACCCTCAGCAAGCCACGTCATTTCATAATAACAGCCGTTTGATCTTACTGTTTCACTAAACTAGAGCCGTCGATTTTTACTGGGGCCTCTTCCCCTCCCAGCCGTTCTTACGGCCTTTCCTTCGCCCCCACTGCTTCTCCTCCTCGGACCGCCCACGCCCGCCGCTTCTGCTCCTCGCTACGCCCACCCCCCGCCGCTTCTGTCCTCGCAGCTGCCCGTCCTTCTTCACCCACCGCCTCCCCCGCCTCATCCTTATCCGCGCCACTCTGCCTCGCCCTCAGTGCTGCTTCGCTCCACCGACGCCTGACGTGGTGGGGGCGCTGCCCTCTCAGACGCCTCAACCTCCGCCGCCCCGTTTGGAGCCCAAGATCCTTGCCGCTCCAGGTTCCTTCGTCCTCCAATAGAAATACTCCCGCACGCACTAGCTTCTGAAGACGAGGAAGCCTGGAGGCTGGAGCACGTCTCAAAGGGGCAGGAGCTGCACATCAAGGCCCCGCATCTCCTGGAGCCTCAGATCTGTAGCAGATGTGTTTTTTTTTTTCAAACCCCATCTACACGGCTGCACCTCAAATGTATTCTAACCCCCTTCTTCTGCCCTGAAGTACGTCTCTATTTTTTTCTAGCAAGGCGTTTATTGTGCTTGCTCTGATTAAGTTTTGTTGATGAATTTTGTAATTATCAGGAACGGAACAAGAAGTCTTGATCAATCGTACGGGGACTCCTGACTTCATATCACTATCAGCCCCAGCAAAGGTACGAGAGACATCTCACTTTCTCATACTACTATTCCAGACAATATATATGACTTGCTTTAGACGATTTGGGTAAAGTGGATCCATTATTACTCAAGTATCCAATGAGACTTGATTTTGATTCCCATTGAGTTATATTTTGGCTCAATGCACGGGGAATCAACCTAACAGTAGGTGTCTATCTCTACACCTAAGAAATCTAACTGATTGTTTGTAACTTACTTATATCTGTTTGTATTTTCTTTTAAAACAGAATGGAATGGATATTCCAGTTACCCACCTTTTTTTTGTTCATCAGATTTAATCTATCAGACATCACCGGTCAACTCCTCTTCCTCCTCAACCAGCTGGTTTCTACAACTTTGAAGCATCGGTAGATGCCCCTCTTGGTACTAAAAAGGCATGTAGTTGGACAATTTCAATTTTTTTGTAATAATTTATCATCTATGTTATCTATATTTGTTTAATTTCTACTATTATTCACATTCTGTAATCCTGGAAGCTTTCCACGATTTTTCTCAGCTACCCTTATCTTTCTTTCTTTCTTTTTTGTTTCGGTAATGCAAACAATTAGTGTGACTATGTACAAAATCTAGGACCTAAAGAAAAAGGAAGCAGAACTTTTGGCCAAAGAAGCCAAGCTAAATAGGAGAGAACAGGCGTGTAACAATCGAATAAATAATAGGATCTACCGTTCATTTCTTGAAAATTATACAGCTATGTTTTGTTTATAGGTAGTTTTGAATTCTGATGGGTATTCTGTTCAGTTTATCTACAATACATATAACCGTCTCCCTCTCTGTAGGAAAACAATAGAAGGGAGGAAGCTTTGGCAAGAGGTAAAAACTTCACTTTGTTTCCTGCATGTACATTTGACATCCCACAATATTTTAATAAATATTGCTATCCCACAATATTTTTCTGCGCTGTACAAAGAAAGTGCTTAATTTTCAGATATTGAGGGGACCAATAACAGAGCCGTAGAGGCTGACTGACTCGGCGATCTGAAGTAACTGCAATTCTCATCATATATGGCCTCCCAAGGTGACACATCATCGTCTTATTCTGTACTGTCATAATCAATGGCTCCTGACCAAAATATAATCTCATATGTATAATTCAGTAAATTAGTTTGGTTTCAATTGCTTCATAATGTTGTTCTATAGTCTCGACAAAAAATGGTGGTATGGGACTGTTGAATAAAATATAACTGGTTAGGAACTTCTTATAGAATTAATTATCAATAGGAGGTTGGTGATGAAGTAAACTTGGCTGTGCCTATCCAAGTTGTATTGAAGCAAGGTAAGAATTATCATGATATATTTGGTTTATCTGCTTTGTTCATGCACTGCTTATTCTGTTTTCTACTATAATCAAGTGTATATTCACCTAGGAAAGTTCTGTTTTTGAATTTTGTGCTTGATCATGAATGGTTTGCTTGGCCCTTAAAGTTGCAGTTAAATAAATCTCTAGGGAAGATACAATTTTTTTTTGTACATTTGATACCTACTTAATTCAGATTGAAGAATTCCCATTTTTTTAGTTGTGTGTGCAAATACATGAATGAACCATCAGTCTGTAAACTAGGTTCCACCTTTCTTGCATTGAAATGACTATCAAAGAAGCAAAGAGACTAGGGCATTTGCTATACTGGTGTTTAACTTTTTATATAGACAAAATAATCCCTGAGCAACAGATTCCATCATGCATTGGTTTGCTAAGGGTTGGGTTATACTCTATTTCTGTAAATTGTTTTGTTTATTGCACTAACAGTTTGCAATGTTTTAGATCTCCTACGCATTCGAGAAAAAGGAAAAAGAAAAAACATTTTGCAATATTTTCTTGAATAATACTTATTATTATTATTATCATTTGTCAAGCTCATACTTATTCAATTTTTCTTGATCACTTTATGAAAAGTTAGTCATTGGTAATTATTGAATTGTATCTTCATATCATAATCTAATCATTCATAAAGTCCCACGGCAACACGCCGGGAAATCATCTATTTATAACTATAAAAAAGGAATATTTACTACGGTTACATGAAAGCACCATTTCTTCGAAGCCTGATCACTCACTTTCCCGTTTCATTTTCTCTGTCACTTTTTATTTGAGGTTTAGAACTTTAGATCAGCTGGTTCAAGTGACATGACGGACAGGCAAATGTTGAACCTAAAGGTAAGCATCGACAGATTAGGTAAAGTGCATGGATTAGGTATATGTTGCTTGCACAAGGGATTAGGGAAGCAGGTGGATACACGGACAGGCAGCCACGGAAGGACAGTAGCACAGGACTTCGCCTTATCATCACATTAACCTGAACCTGAAGGCGATACTTCTCTGTAAGTTTCAGCCATCTGTTACTACTGCTACTGTAGTACTTGTTGCTTCTGGTGCTAACAGTGACAGCAGAGGCAGCTTAGCTCTGCTCTAACCACTTTTGCCACTTTCCCTCTTCCACTCGCTGTCTCGCCGCGCTAATCGCTGCTCACCGTCCGTGCATTATCCAACACATTCCTTAAATCAGCTTGGAACGGATAATTTTTTTTCTCCTTTTTTCTACTATTTTTTCTTATGAAATTGAACTGGTTGTTACGAAATTCATTCGAAAATCTTGTGAATTCGTACGTTCCAAACGTGGTTATCTCCAATTCTTCGCTCCTAAGGGCAGGTGATGAATTCTGACAAATGAACTTGACAGATCGTCAGAAACTAATGACATTCTTTTGACCGGGAACGCGACTTCAGAGTAGATTTGTCAATGGTCTCAAGCTCTTGCTGGGAAGAACTATGCGTCTGATTTCCAGATTTGACCGGCATGGAAATGCAGAGTTGCAGACCCGATAAAAAAGGGTGTGCGTTGGACTGCATCTGGTCAATTCTCTGATAGTGGTGTCCTGGACCTGTTACGAGTCTTAAGTCTCAAGTCTATCCGCGGGGTCAGTGGGGCATCAATGGCCTCCACTGTTTGTTCCTTTTTTTTTATCTATGATTCTACAAATGAGTTTTATTAGTAGTAACATTTTCTGTTTGGTGCCTCCCTTTACCCACAAGGATACCACAGTATGTGACCAAAGGCTCCGTTCCTTTCAAATTTGTTCATTTTTTTAAAAATAAAAGATAGGCTAGATTCTGATTTCAATCTTGTGATTTCAATCTTGAGAGGTACTCTTTGAATACAGAAATCAGAAACCCTAATTATAGATTTTATATAGTTAAAATTTATTTTAACCACGTGTCTTTACGTTAAGTAAACACATTTTTTTGTTTTTGTCTTGGACATCATACTCCCTCCGTTCGATTGTTGCCGCCGGTTAGTTTAACGAACCGGTGACTAAGGATTTTAAAACGAATGGACATGGCTAAAATAAAAATAATTTTCTGCTCTTTCTTAGTATGTCAAGGCAAGGAGAGAATAAAAAAAAATACCTTCAGGAAAATTCCAGAGGGAAGAGTGGCAAAAAATGAACCAGGATAACGTATTTTGTACGAGTACAATCCAATGTTATGAAAAGGAAATGTTAAGCGCTGGGTGCCCTGCCCCACGAAATGTACGCCAGAAAATTTACGAGGCTGTCCATTCCTGACGAATTTGGATTGATTTGGTCCAAAAACGACTTTATATTTCTCTCCACATCGCCCTCCGCTTTTAATTTTCTCGCCCATTCTTCCTCGCTTTCCTTCCTGCGCCCCCACCTGCTGCCTATCCGCGTCCCCTCCCACTGCGCCCGCAGGAAGAGACCCGAACGACCGAGCCCACGCCTACCTCCACGAGCCGCCGCTCCTCCACCGAGAAATCCCCACAGGTTCCCGCACGAATCCATCCAATCCGCCGCCGCTCGCGTCCGCCTGGGGCCATCCGGTGCGGAGATTCGTGAAGAAAGCGGCGATTTTCCGACTTTTTTTTCTTTGGCTCCAGACATCTTTTTCTTGGGCCCGGTTCTTTATCGGCGCTATTGATTGTGTTTCTCGGCGAAAGGCGCGGCGCGGTCGGTTGAGGGAGGGCCTCGATCGCGGATTCGGCTCCGGAGGCGTCGATTCGATCTGAAGGTATGCGCCTTTCTCCCCAATTTCGTATCCTTATATCCGTGGAAATTTTCGTTTTCAGCTTGTTGTATGATGTTTATTTTTTGGTCAGGTACAGGAAGCATGGATTTGGGGAGTGCGTTTTAGCCGGCCGGTATTGATCGGGGAGTTGGGGGGCAAAATCCGTCATGATTAAGCAAATCCTCGGCCGGCTTCCCAAGAAGCCGGCCAAGTCGGGCGAGAAGGATTTGATCGGAGCGGGCTCGTCGCTGCCCAGCCTGACGTCCGATGCGAGGACCACGACGGATTTGACCGCGTCTAGCAGGATCGTCAACCCGAGCAGTTACTCCGGGACGACCACGAGTCCTGGCCAGAACCACGGTGCCGCTGCTGCTGGTGTCAGTAACGGATTCACGCCCTCCGCTGGGTACGAGGCTCTTCCGAGCTTCCGGGACGTGCCTGCCTCAGAGAAGCCCGGGCTGTTCCTCAGGAAGCTGGCCATGTGCTGCGTGGTGTTCGACTTCACCGACCCTACTAAGGATGTGAAGGAGAAGGAGGTCAAGAGGCAGATGCTGCTGGAGCTGGTGGATTACATCACCTCAGCCACCGGGAAGTTCCCAGAGCCTGTTATTCAGGAAGTCATCAAGATGGTGTCTGCAAACTTGTTCCGAGCGCCGACTCCTGCGCCAAGGGAGAACAAGATGCTTGAGTCGTTTGATTTGGAGGAGGAAGAGCCTGTCATGGATCCAGCGTGGCCACACTTGCAGATTGTGTATGAACTGTTCTTGAGATTTATTCAGTCTCCCGAGACAGATGCGAAGGTGGCCAAGAGATACATTGATCATGGGTTCATTATCAGACTTCTTGATCTCTTTGATTCGGAGGATCCTAGGGAGAGGGAGTATTTGAAGACGATACTGCACAGGATATATGGGAAGTTCATGGTGCACCGTCCGTTCATCAGGAAGGCAATTAATAATATCTTCTACAGATTTATATTTGAGACAGAGAAGCATAACGGCATTGCAGAGCTGTTAGAGATTTTGGGGAGTATAATTAATGGTTTTGCTTTGCCACTCAAGGAAGAGCACAAGTTGTTTCTAGTCAGAGCATTGATTCCACTCCATAAACCAAAATGTGTTAGCATGTATCATCAGCAGCTGTCATACTGTGTGACTCAGTTTGTTGAGAAAGATTGCAAGCTTGCTGATACTGTTATAAGGGGCCTACTGAAGTATTGGCCCATCACGAATAGCTCAAAGGAGGTAATGTTTCTGGGTGAGTTGGAGGAGGTACTAGAAGCTACTCAGCCAGCAGAATTCCAGAGGTGTATGGTGCCGCTTTTTCATCAAATCGCTCGCTGTTTAAGCAGTTCCCACTTTCAGGTAAGATGATACTGAAGAGTACCATACCATACCATACCATAAATATGGAATAATATGTGTTAATAGCTCATGAATGAATTTCACATCCTAAGAACTACTATTGATTTTGTGGATCAAAATGTGTATGGAGCATGCCTATAGGATTCAAGTCAACTAGTCTGCAGCAACTGATGAGTCATCACTTGTGTAAAGTCTATAGTGGGTCTGTTCATGTTGATATATAAATAGTCATATTGACCTTTTGTTTTTTTGTGCCTGTCACTTCTGCATGATGGAATATTATTAATACAGAAGCTCTATGTCATAGAGAGTGCTTGTTCTATCTTCCCAAAATCCTAAAACATGGATTTTGTTACTTGAATTTTTTTTTCTCGAACTTTTGTTACTTGAATGAGGCAGTTGATGAAAAAAACTAGTCTTACTCCACTTTCTCCTGTGTTTCCTGAAGGTACCAACTTGTGTGGTTTGATCTATTGGCCACAGGAATTTCGTTTTGAACTTATTCCATGTACGATTGCTAAACTGATTTGCTTTAGCTCAAAATACCCCTTCTGTCTTTTACCATTAATGATAAATCAATCCATTATATCTGGTGATTCCACTCTAATTACTACTATAATAATATGATTTCTTCCTTTATTTGCAGGTGGCGGAGAGAGCTCTCTTTCTATGGAACAATGATCATATTGAAGGTTTGATCAAACAGAATAGCAAGGTGTTATTGCCTATAATCCTCCCTGCCTTGGAACGAAATACAAAAGGCCACTGGAATCAGGCAGTTCAAAGCTTGAGTCTAAATGTTCGCAAAATATTCATGGACCATGACCCTGCACTGTTTGAGGAGTGCCGTAAGAGGTTTGAGGAAGATGAAGCTCAAGAGGCTAGCATGAGGTCAAAACGTGAGGCTAGATGGAAGCGCCTAGAAGAAATTGCTGTGTCAAATTCTACTAAGTGAGCAGAACAGCTTACTGAGGCTATAGTTCATCGGCAGACTTCCCCTTTCTAGTTTTTCTGACCGCATAGAAGCAGCTCTTTCTCGTGGGATCAGGTTCGATCAGTCGTGTTAATGCACATCGGTGGCTGGGTGCCTATTGTTACTTGTTCCTGGACATTGTTGCTGACATGTAAATCCAGAGTGGATGATGGGTTGTGAAGCTTGGACGGTGCCTTCAGTTCTCTCAACTGTGTGATCGAGGGATCATCAGTTTCTTCATCAGGGGACAAAGAGGAGGAGACAAATTATCTGTGTTGCCTTCTACGAGATGTGTAAGCGCTACGGCTTACTTTGTAGCCTGCAGCTCAGTGTCTGATCTGGGACGCAGCAAGCACTTTACAAGTCGAGTAGCATCAGCACTCGCCTGTCCATGGTGATTTTCCTGAAAAAATGTAACGTTTTAATATGATTGGTGACTTGAATTGCTGTCATGATAATTCCCTCCTGTTGTACATGTTGCTTTGCTTCGTTAGATGTATACTGCAATTTCGAATGAGCACTACTGATTGCTGGCTGTTTGTTCTTTTTTATATATCTAAAAAAATGTGGTGCCCTGGGATAGGACCTGATTGATGGTTTCAATTACGTGATCTGTTTCGGAGGAACAAATGTGAGCTATACTTGGCATGTCGATTGGCTTTATGCATTTTATAATTTGCAAAGAGCACTGAGCTGATTATTTTGGTGTGCAAGAATAGGTGGCTAGAACCAGTGGTCTAATGCATGCAAGGGCCATTAGAAAAGACACGAATGCCTATTGGTCCAGTGAGAAGGAACGGAAACTTAGTAGACAAGGATCATTTAGGCCCTCTTTGGTACAAAGGATTTTTTTTTCTTGATTTTTGTGTTTTTTTTGTGAAATTGAATTGATTTTTGTGAGATTTTTGCAAAAATCCTGCATTCCAGAAGGGCTTAGAATCAGAATTTGCGTCCTCTTTTTGGCGGGAGAAATTCCTAAACACAGTCGTGAATACCAGGTTGCATCTGGATCGTTGAAGATGAGACATCGGAGGAAACCAAATCTTGTGCTTGCAGCTGTGGATTTGGCTCCATCCAACACTCACCTTCAGCTTCGAATTTCTTTAGAGGAATTTATGCTAGCTACTACACTACCTGAAGCAGTCATCATCTGAACATTTGAACATGAGATATTGGAGGAAACCAAATCTCGCCTCTGTGTCGTGGCGAGATTTGGTTCCATCCAATTCTCAAATTCAACTGCCAAAGTCTTGGTTACTAACTGTTCTATACTGCTTGATTCACCGCACCTGACCTACATGATTTGCTTTGGCAACTGGTAGAGGCACTGAAGATAAGATGTTGGAGGAAACTGAACTACTGACTGTTGGGAGACAGGGAAGAGCTCAGTTTCCTACAACTCTTAACTTCAGAGTTACTATAAACTGTTTGGCTTGCACTTCTTCAAGCTTCTGGGCTGCTCTTTTATAGGTCGCTTCAACCTGAGGTTCATGTGCTGCGCCACGCTGATATTCTGTTCCATGACTGCATGAGTAATGCATGATCACAAAAGAAGTTAGCTGCACAGGTCTACTTTTTAACAGACTCTGACCAGTAACCACTTTTGCATTTCAGGTACTTCTGCTTACAGCAAACAAGACCTTTGATAAACGAAATCAATCAAGGGTATATTATTTTAGAATGGTAATTTGTAACTGAATGTTAAGCTACAGTGCATTTTCTCGAATACTAAGCAACCGTGTGTGACCCTGTTAAAACTTGTTTTAATTGTTCATTTCCAATGTGAGCTAATGCCTGTCAATAAATCAATACGGGCAACCACTATCACTGAATCGGTTATCCTTGCATCAGCTGCTAAGATGTGACTTGATTCTCTAATTTTTTTTTTCAATATGTGCAGCTTCAGAATGCAGATTTCAGGCGAGCTAAAAAGGAGCTCAAGTCCCAGAGGCCATGTGTCCTACTACAAGTACATTGTACAGAAAGGCAAATTAGTTGCAAGAACAACAGGACAGTCAATAAAGTATTACTAGGACAATGTCTTTCTTTATGCCTTTTTTGTATGATTTCTAGATTTGTTGGATATGACTTGTTTTCAGGAACAACTATCTCTCATACAAGTTGGTTACCGGTGTTAAAGTGGAGATCATACGATGACCACATTTGACTCCCTTGGCCTTGGATTTACCAAAGCCCACTTCTTATTTTCAAAAGAGTGAAACACTGATTACTCCATGATGAAGGCATTTTGTGTTTTGGTCGAAACTGGCCAGGAAATTTTCTGTGCAATGCATATTAGCTGTGAAATTTAAGTGAACATGAAACACTATTTTTGTTAGCTCAAAGTTCAGATAATGCTTGGCATTTAGAGGAATGGGACCAAGGCTTTCACATGCATCTGAAGTGCCAAAAACATTTAAAACAGACACTCATGGCCCTAATCAGGGATTCCTGTGACCATGAGATTAAGCCATTAAACACGTAATTGGAAGGATGAGAGCCATTAAACAGACATGCATCTGAATTCCCGGCTGGCACTGCAATTGGAAGGATGAGAGCCGGTGCAGGCGATGTACATGCCTTTTTTCCTGATAATACTCCTACGGAGCAGAGTGGCAGTTCCAAATGGGGCTTCACTGTAGAACGATTTGGTACTATTGATAATCCATCTTCAGATCTGCAGGATGGATTCTTCTACTATACTGCAACTGCAAGTTGGCCATGCTATTCAGCTGAATCCTTGCACTGAATTATACGCTCATTTCAGCACCCCACGCAATGCTATTGACTACTAAGCACATGCAAACTCCTGACAGTTCCAAATAATCGACAAGTGCCGGCACCTGTCCTGATATGCCTTGGAGCTTCCTCTTCGGCAAGTAGTAGTACTTCGTGGACTGGTACAGTTTCCAGCCCTGATTGACAAGTGCCCATTCATAGGAGGACGCCCAGGCCCCAGAGCTGACAGTCCATTGCAGTTGAAGCTGGCAGCCCAACGATTGTTGAACTGATCTGTGAAGCTCTTGCCCTGCATTCTGCTCTGCCGGATCGCGAGGCCCAGCAAACGATGATCCGGTTGCCCGTGATGCAACGGTTTTTTTTTTTTTGGGGGGGGGGGGGGGGGGGGGGGGCTCGGATTAATCCAACGCAGGGAGAGGTGCCGGTTACAGCCATGGAGGAAGAGAAGACGGATCAGATTCAGAATCTGATGAGGAAGCAGTACGTAGAGCAGGAGGTGATCTGGCCAAACACTCGAATCAAAATGCCAGAGGCCCAGAGCAGTGCAGTTTCTGATGTGCGTAACCTGTAGTCCTTGTTAATTTGCGAATATTGTTACATCATTTACATTTACTAGATGGTCTAGAATAAAAGCTAGGGGCTTCAAATTATCTTCTCCATGACCTACTCTAGTTTGTTTCAGAGTTCCGTGTGCTGAAATGTCTTTTTTTTTTTTAAAAAAAAAAAGGAAACTGTGTGCTGAAGGAAGTGTCTTTTCAGGTTTCCAGGTCCAAAAAATTGGATTTTTACCAGCCCAAAGGCCCCAAACAAAGTGCTTCACAAATTTTACCACCCAAACAACGAATTTCGCAAAAAATGCAAGCCAAAACATATGGATTAGCTACCAAATGACATGTTTCAGAATTTTCTATAGTAGGATTTAGCTTCTTTTTGTTTTACCGAAGACGAAAAGTGTTTGACTCCAGCGAAACGCTCCTGTTCCAAACGGCGCCTCAAGCAGAGGTGGAGCAGATCCAGCATATTGTTTGCTCCTTCCAAGTTTGGAAGTTTCGATCACAATTAGCGAAGACAGTTAAATCCCCTGACAATTTTCTACGACAAAAGATGAGATACAGAAGCCACAGAAGTGCTGCACCGTCCTAAGAACAGTTTGATATAAATATTGTGCTACCACGAAGCTTCCGACTACGAATGTTGCTACGTTAGCGATGGACATCTATCAGAGGCAAGTTACGGTTAACAGACCAGTTAATTCCAAAGTATGAACTGATTCCGCCGCCAGAGCCGAACCAGAAAACATGGTAAAGAGAATGAGCATCGTTAACGCCACAGCTTCAACCAAATGGCAAATCCAGTCCGTCTGCCGCGGCCTCAAGACTGTTGCTGACCATTACACTGCTTCCGATTTAGGTTTGCAGTCTGGTCGTATCTTGCAGAAACAGCAGCTGAAGAACGACGCTCTGTGTTTCTGGCGTGGTTGGGGCTTTCGACGGGGAGCGCGAGCATTGCAGGGCAGGACACTCGAGAAACAGCCACAATGATGAGCGGTAGCTTCATCTACCTCTGATGCGCTTCCTCCATTTCTCTGAGGAGCATTTCCTGGAGTGGATGCTTCTGGTACAGCCGAGATCTTCTGATAGCTCAAGATCCTCGACTCGGTATCCCCTGCCTCGCTGTCTGTTGTTCCATGAAGGCACCCAAGAATGTGCGACGGTTTCTCCTTGGCATGCCCTGTTAGTGGAGAGGGGCAATCTCTTGTTGACGAGGCGGCAGTTCTGCAAGTTGCAGCGACTGGATCATCTCCCTCTCGGTTTTCTCTTGACTGCATGACCAGGCTGACGGATGAATCCTTGGATCCAGCTCTGTTATCAGAGAGTGGCGAAAGGTTTATTCGGATATCCACGTTGCACCTCAGCAGATTCTGCAGAGAAGCACAAAGTGGCTTCCAGAAGCTCTCTGATGTTGGTACTTCCTCAGGATGGCAGAACTGCAACTCAGCAACTGCTACACCTGCAATCAAGAGTTGAATAGAGTTAAATTGATTTAGTAAATAAACAAATATCCAAAGTGCAGGTTGTAGATGCTAATGGACGCACACGACTCTGTTTATGGGAAGTTCTTGATGCCTCTTACTTCAGGATCTGAGCAAGATGCACCCTCGACAAGACAAGAATGCTAGCTAATCAATAATTATACCTATCATATTTGGAGACAGACACGTGCTTTTTGAAATGCTACAGTGAGCAATTGTCTGCATAGGTGTACAATGGACCACAGGAAACAACAAGTGGAGCTAAAGGAAGTGGGGACATGCTTGCTGTTATAAGATGACAAACGAATCTGTCTTTCTGATAAGACAGTAGGGAAAAGTCCCACGCACAGCAAATTACCTTGGCTTGTATATAGAGATGATAACTTTCCATCCTTCTGCAGTAGACTTTGAAGTGACCTTGAAGAGCAGTTTTCAACAGCCTTCATCCATATCGTCGCCAGTACATCTGGATCACCCAAATTCATGTCTAGACAAGTAACTTTGTTCTGAGAACAAAGATGAGAACTCGTATCCAAGCTCTCATCTTTCAGCACCATAGTTCCATCATCTGCCCAGTGAAAGCTCACTTGTAAGCAAACAGATATGGAGGACTTGATTTGTTCACCGCCATAGTTCCTCTACCCAAAGGCCAGTAAAGTAATGCATTCTTTTTCGTTTTCCAAGATGCTAGTAAATCTTAATATTTATACTTGCAACAGTTACAATTTTGTACATTTTTTAGAAACAAACAAGACCGAAGTTGAGGAAAGAGAACACTAGTCACCTGTCTGACTCTCAGTGAACATGCTTGAAACTGCAGTATCATCCAGACAGCAGGGTTCTCTCATGTTAAACTGTAACAAGGCAGCAGTAAGCCATGTAGACTGGTTTTTTGTGGTTTTTAACTGCTTTTCAGTTTCAGAGAGTATTTCCAATGCATTCCTCAGTTTATGTACTTCAATATCAGCAGCTGCAAAGTTTGATTTAAAAAAAAGTTAGATGGAGAATAGAAAACAAGTAGGTGTACAGTGGGAGTATCAAATAGTGTTTGAAAAATTAAAATTATTCAGCAAGAACATTCCTTAGAACTAGCTCTTCGGCAAAACAGTAAACACTAATATCACATATCTGAACAAATCAAAAGTTGCTAAATAATTCTGAAAATTTGTAGACTAGAGAGCATACATGTATATTTTCCAGTAACTCTTCTGATTTCTGAAGAATCTGGTGGGTGTTTTCCAGCTAAGATGTCCATGATAAGATTTGCCAGCTGGGCCAACAACTGCAGGGGATCTACTTTTGAACTCAAAACCTCCCTAGCCCTCCTCACAACAGTAGCTGCATCTGAAGACATAGCCAGGTTAAGAAGATCAAGCAATTCCTCATCTGAGACATCACCTATCTGCAAAAGGATATAAAAGCAAATTAAGATGTCAGCAAACTGACAGTTTCCAAAGGAGAAGGCAAAATTACATTGGTAGGTAGTGATATGTATACAGGTGAAGGCAAGAAAACTACAGAACCCAACTTACTAGTTCATGCGTCACAGACTTGCTGATTCGCTTACCAAGCAGAGTCAGTTGGTCAAGCATTTGAACAGCATCTCGAATAGAACCATTGGCCTTGCGAGCAAGAAGCTCCAGTGCTTCAGCTTCGAATTCCATACCTTCTTTTGTGCAGATCTTTATCAACCGGTGGGCAATATCTGCATCATCTATCTTGCAAAACCTGTAGCTCTGGCACCATCCAGTTAAATTGCTTGGTAATTTATCAACGTCAGATGTGATCATGACAAAAATCGAGCTGTCAGGAATTCCTTCGAGGCTATACCACCCTTCCTTGTCCATTTGTTGGCAATCGTCTATTATAATAACCTTAAAGTGTGAAGAAGCAGGTAATTCACGAGCACTCCTGAGCAAGGCCGCAACTCTAGATTTGCAATCAAGTTTGGAAGCATCAACCTCTACCGTGCTAATGCTGCTTCCTGCAAATATGGCCACACACTCCTCGCAGCGTCCACATGGCTGGTTCCCACCTGGAGAGTGGCAATTCAGAGCCGCTGCAAATACTCTAGCCGCAGATGTCTTGCCTACGCCAGGCGGACCATGGAAGAGGTAAATGGGAGCAAGCTTTCCTTTCAGAACAGCACTTGAAAGAGCCTGAGCAATGACATCATGCCCAACCAGCTCAGAGAACGATTTCGGCTGGTACTTCTGAAGCAAACTTGTTGAACCCTCCTGGAACGTGCTGGCCTCCCTCCAGCCTAGCTCTTGCCCTTCAATCACCAAACAGGAAGCCCTGTCCTTGGCAGCCCTCGACATCCCTGAGACCGTCGAGCAACAGCTCTGGTTGTGGAGCGCCGCCGCCTTCGCCATGGCGTTGGCCTTGATGATGTTGATTGGCGAGTTCACGAGCCGGTCCAACCTCAAGCTGTCCCCGAACTCCTCCCTCCTCTTCTGGAGATGATCGTACGCGTTGTAGCTGAAGCTGTGCCTGCCGTAGCTGTTCCCCTCCGGCTCGTCCTCCTCGAGAGAACAGCCCTCCCAGATGGTCTTCTTGGCCGAGAACTTGGCCAGCGAGTTGGTGTCGGGGTCCCTCAGGGATCTAGACCTCATGATGGCCACCAGGGCCCTCGAAATGGGGATGTCCACCGAGTGTCTCCTTTCCTCCATCACCATGAGCGTCTTCAGGAACTAAAATGATTACTTTATCTGAAAAAAATAAATCCGAGCCCGAGCCGCCGGTTGAATCCTGCAATGCAGATCAGTGCGTTAGGGAACAGAGAGTGAAGAAGCACAGGGGATTAAGCACTCCGCGGCATGTACGCGTAAGAAAAATGGAGCAATCTGTTCCGAACTCCGAGCATGGCTAAACTCTAGACAAGGAAAGTCTGTAGAAAAGAGGCTTCTATTACAACATTCCCTAACCAGCATTGTCAAACGAGCGACTTCGCCGTGAAGGACGAGCAGGAGCAGATAAGAGATGAGAATTGCGCACTGATTCACTCCACAACAATTCTTTCAATTTCATGCATACCAAAACCTCGGGGGCAAGAGAACGAAACGGAAATGCCAAATGCATCCCCGGACCGCGAAGAGGAAAGAGGAGGAAATTTTGGCACTTCGGCAGATGATACCTCAAGAAGGGGACCGCGGCGCACAACAAACTCCAGCAAGACCCAAGGAAGAGCAGAGCATAACATAACGGAACAGAAAGAAGGCGGTGAGTGAGAGCGGAGCAGAATCCTACCGTCCCCGACGACGAGGGAAGAAGCAAGGAGCAAAAAAAAAAAAAAAAAAAAAAAATGCGCCGCAGCTTTCGCTTTTCAGTTTCCACAACCTGGGGAGCGGCGTGCTACTCCACCCGCGCCCCACCGCCGCGCCGCCCCGGCATTAACAGCGACGACGGAAGGGAGAGCGACGGGACCACACACAGGACTACAAAAGGAGCCCGGAGACGGTGATGAGTGGCAGCGGGCCGTAAATACGCGGAAGAGGCCGGAAAGTGGCCCGCCCGCGTCCGCCTCGTGCGCTGTGCCGCCGTGGCACGGCCGCGTCAATACGCGCGAGATTTAGGGGCAGACCGGTCATTCGGTGGTGTACTGTACCGCTCCGTTCCGTTGCGGCTTGAGGGAGGGAGGAAATGAAACGGACGCGGCGGTGGGGGCTGTTCTGCACGGACAATGACGGGTGGGCCGCGGGCCCAGAGGGGGGTCGCAGTGATGTTTGGGTGGAGAAGAGGCGGGTCGCGTGAGTCTGTACTGTGGCCAATGTCCAGGGAGTGGAGCACGTGACCCCACCGCTGGATTGATTGACCCCTGTTTTTTCTTTCTTTTTTTTGGCCTTTCTTCTCTCTCACTCCTCGAGGAAGTACTGTCCTGTTTCGCCGTCGTGGCTGATTGAGAAAGAACCCTGACCTGCAGTAAAAAATTTCGCATCGAATTTGACTGAACCAAAACAAAAAAAAATCGCTACCATATTACGCTTGGCTGAAACATAAACAAGCTCAAAACTTTCGAAGCTCACAAGAGCTACTACTACGAAAGTTTAGAAATTAAGAAAAAAAAAATCTGGTGCTATTCCAATCGAGGCCTAGACATTTTCCATTTCAGGCTACCACCACCCTGTCAACTCTGTAGTTTAGCACTCGTACTAGCAGCATCGACCGGCTTCGGATGCCTTTTTCCGAATCTGTTTCTTGCGCAGACAGGGGAAGAAGCAATAGACCATCATCAGGACCTTCTCCGGCGAGCTGTTTACCCCCGCTCTCTTCTTTTAACGAGGATCCGGTTGATTAAAAAAAAAAAAACCGAGGATCCGGTCGAAGCCGACAGCCACCACCGGCTCGCCGGCGGGGACCAACGCTAGCGGGCCTCCGGCGACTTGTTTAACCCTAATCCCATTCTCTAATCGTCGTAGGCTAGCCATCCATGCTTTGGTCAACCAACCGCGCTGCTGAAACCGATGCCGCGCTTTATTCCTTCGCTCGCCGCTGCCCATATCATTGTAAAATGGGAAATGATCCCACCGTCACGCATGTTCCTGCCTTTCCTGTTCTTTTTACAGTATAGCAGCAGTACTGTACTAATCATAATTTGGTGAGATTAGATTGAGTCGAAACATGATGATTGCGCATGTGAAGGGGAATTCGACCGATTCCTCTGAAGCTTCCCCTAATTGCTCTTTCTGTTTTCGCATCGTCAGAGCCAGTGCCGGAGCATCACAGTACTGCGGTTTTTATAATCAAGCTATTATCTTTTGGTTAGAAGGGACAGGCGACTATGCTCACAGCCGCATATAGCTTCCAAGTAGGAGACTATGCTCACAGCCGCATATAGCTTCCAAGTAGGAGTAGGTCGCTTTGGAAAGATTCGACCGAATGGACTTGACTCTTCGTTTATCTTATCCTGTGGTTCGCGATGCGAGCGGGGGCGAACTTTTTACGGGTTGCTTGCGACTGTCTGCAAAACATCGCAACAGTGGAGCAGCGCGAGGTAAGCCGTCAATCGGTACCCGGCAAACATGGAGGCGAGCACGGCGATGCATTCCTCGGGGCCGACGAGCAGCTCACCAGAGCACATGAAATTTCACGGAGGAATGACAGTGGCTCCGAAAGGCTGAAATTTGAGGAAACTTCAAAATCGACTCAACTCACCGTACGAGTGCGGAAATTGATACATTGGAAAGCTTACGCACGCGACAACACACCATCTCAGTGAAGACCTGAGCTAGAGCAGGCTCGGCTATGGCTTTTTCAGCACTAGTGTTCGAAGGTTGACGACGAAGAGAGAGAGGAGTAACGAAGCCTCGTGGGCAGATTGACGAGGACGCACTGTGACATTATCCATGCGATGGTGGTGCTAGAACGTAAGCAGCTGCATGGCCACGTGAGCGAAGAGAACGGCGACGTGCTAGCAGAGCGCAGAGGTTGAGCAACCCTGCCAGAGCGAGCTTTGCGGCGCCGCCAGAACCCGCGGGATTAACCGCATTGACCTGCTTTCGCAAAGCAGGCAGATTAATGGGTGCTAAGCGGGTTTATGGAGCAGGTAATCCCGCCGACTTTGCAAACAATCCCACGCCGCTTGCACCCCTACCTGTGATGGATCTACTCCTATGAGAGAGAGAGAGAGAGAGAGAGAGAGATGTCTTTTGAATTGCCATTTCAGATCGAAATTAAATCTGCGCTCCTCCAAAATACTAGCGGGTGTGTCCCTTCTGTCCTTGTGCAATTTTCACAAGCGTAAAGATATGATGTACTGCTATATATTTAGATGGCTTGAAGAGGGATCACATGCTCTGAAGATAAAAATTCTGCACAACGGTTAGCTATGCTAACTACACCCTTCGATTAAAAAAAAGTTGTTTTGAATAACTACACGGTTTTTAAAACATAATTTTGATCTCTATTTTTTTATAAAAATATTTATTAAACAGTAATATATTTATATTTTTATAAAAGTATTTTGTAAAACAAATCCAATCATATGATTTTTATAATCCAAAATTTAATATGTTAAAAGTTATTTGTCATTTATATTACCAATTTAACCTCCGGCCGTATTCTTCAGCTCTCGTAAACTGAAGACAGTAATCCTTTGTTTGAAGTGTCAACGGAACCCGATTGCTTTACCTGCTCCTCGTCCTCTCCAGTCTCCCGATCGCTGGCATACTTCTGGGACGCTCTTATCTGTCCTGGAAGAAGAACGTTGCATTGCACCTGGGTGGTGTTTCGCTGTTAAGAAATAGAGGATAAGATTGACAATGAGAAATAAATAAAAGATAAAGATTTAATGAGATGAAGCAACGAAGAATTCAAATCTTTTCATTCCATTTCTTTATCTCTGTCCCACTCTTAAATCCAATAGGGTCTGATTGGTTCCCTTCCCAATAGCTTCTGCTCGCACGTGTAGAATTAGCCGCGTCGTGCGAGCCAGGCTCCGAAAAAACGAAATTCAGTTTCGTCTCCCGTGAGCTAGGCTGAGCTCTCATTTTTACATGCAACCACGCGAGCGAGATGAGGATCTAGACAACCAAACATTATCCTTTGCACGCATCGAGCCTGGCTGAGCAAAGCAGCTGACAACCAATCACGCGATCCACGTATGCACCGAACGTGGCTGATGGGATATACCAACTGTCGGGATCACGTACACCGAGTACCTAACAGATCGCTCCAACGAGAAAAAGTCGAAGGTCAGATGACACGGGCTCTGACCCCTCCGCAACGATTTACGACGGCTATCGCATGGCCGCGCAAGAGCGCGAAGACCCCGGGCCCTGAGGATAACACCCGGGAGCGACCCCCAGAAGACAGGTACCGCGTTATGGTACATTTACTCCGGGGACCAGCTGCCATCCGTCCCGACGAGACAGGACGAGGTTCACCACGGCGACACTCCAGCAGAAAGCTGCGACGACTGTCAGACACGATGGGTCAGCGCTGTAGCTAGCACAGTGGCGCCGGACAGGTATCACGGTACCCGCCGACATGCCCGATGTGACGGGTCATGAACGCGCCTGGACGGAACGAAGTGATGTCGACAACGACGGGTGGATCCGCCTGTCGGCGAGACGGCAGGATTTCGTAGGACCCACTGCATGTAACCTCAGGGCTCCCCCTATATAAAGGAAAGCCCGGAGAGCGATAAAGAGAGAGGTGGAACAACACACAAAACAGACTCCGATTTTCCCACATCCAGGGTCCTCCCGCGAAGAGAGGCCCCCGTCTTGTAACATTATCCTCGAGATAATCCGCTCCCTGGACGTAGGGTATTACACCATCCGGGTGGCCCGAACCAGGTTAAAAATCCCCCTGAGCCCATCTTAGATTAGGCCATATCGAATCCGAAGGCACACCTTCCCTCACGACCGTATATTTACTGTGTCGGTGGTCAGAACGCCGACAGTTGGCGCGCCAGGTAGGGGGGCTAAGCATCTCCTTTGGTGTGCTTTCGTTTTTTCGATGGCCCTATACTTCATGGTAGGGGACGCTTCGATCTCTCGCCTCCACTTCGAAGACGCCACGGTCACTGCCTCTAGAGACGGTCGATCGTGGCAAGCCCCCGCCTTC